>MU762654.1:36116-48271 GCA_026770625.1 Nicotiana glauca
AGAGATATATATATATATATATATATATATATATATATATATATATATATATATATATATATATATATATATATATCTTCATCAACTTTTCCAACAAAAAAAGCTAATCCATTATAATAAAAACTAATTTATAAACAAAGAACTTATAAAAAAATATTATTCTTCTAAAAGAAAGACAACCAGTAGAAAATACTAAAAAAAAACGAGAGACCAAAGAGTAGTTTCTCTCAACAAGACTCTTTCCCTCACAATAGAATGTGAGTGACTATTTATAGAAAATATGTAGCAAAGGCGAGATGATGTTGCAACTTTAAGTTTTGATGTTGTGACATCAATAGTTGATGTTGTAACTTCACAACTTTATGTTGTGACTTCAAAATTTGATATTGTGACTTCAAAGTTACATTCACTCTTGTTTACCAAGTGCATTGCTCTTTTCCTCATTATTTTGCTTGTAGTCCTATTTCCTCAATTCATCTTTCCTCTGCAAAACTTGTTAGAAAATATAGGAGAATCAAATATATTTATTCATATTTTATTTAAAAATCCTTATTTATACTTATGAAAATACATGAATAATTTATATTCATCATTCTCCTTTTCCCTTCTTTCGCCACCTCTCCTCCATCTCTTTTCTCGTTCTCCCATTTTTCTTTTCTTGTTATTCATCCTTCTCATTTTCACAAACTTTAAACTAATATTTGAGAAAAATATATTAAAACCCCTTTTTTGAAGAACAATCACCATTAGTTTTTCTGAGATGAATTAGATTTATGGCTACTACAGTGTTGATTTTGTTTTGGGTAAGGATCATTTTTGGACTATAATTTTCAGGTTGTGGAGTCGATATTTAATGGCGAATTTATTCGATGGAGAGATGCTGATTTTTTTTTCAAGTTTATGGTTAGATTCTTGAGATGCGTTTTGGAGAGTGTGGTTGACAGAGGTCTTTACGAAATTAGGTGGGATATACAACGTAAAATTGTGTGGACATATGAGTATATTGAGCATTTTCACTGGTGGTGCCTTGGCATCAATGGAGGAAGGAGTTCAAGGTTGGTTCACATGGTGGATTGAAATAGTGAGTGGCAGCATTGGACAAAAATCTTTGTAAGGGAGATGTGGACGATAGGAAATTGGAGAATGATGATTGTTTGGTTATCCATGGTGGTATTGTTGCTGGTAAAGCTAGAAAGTTAGAGTGTTGTTTCTTGCTTTCTGCTATGAAAAATGGAGAGAGATGGTAAGGGTGGGGAGGAGTTTGAGTGAAAAAGAAAAAAAAAATTTCTTGAAATTAAAGTGAAAAAATAATGATGTGTCATAAAAAATTTGATATGGAGGACGACATGTCATCCGCATTGTGCGTTATTACACGCGAGGTAGGGAGGGCTTAAAGTAATGTGTTTTAACAACTATGAGTGTTTGGATAAACTCTTGTGAAGTATAGGGAGCGGGATAAAAAAGCGAGATAAATAGAGATATTTATTAGGCTATTATACCAACTATAAAGGATTGTATCAAACGTTAGTTAATTTACTCGTTGAATTGGATCAATATCGCACACTAATCTAATTGAATCAAATATGTCTTGTTTAATAACACGTAGATAAAATCAGAAAAGGCCAATTATTTAAGGATCAATTTTATTAGGATAAAAAGGAAAATTAACAACGGAATCTCTCACCTAAACAAGTGCAAAGAAGTACTCTGAGGCGTACACAGAATTTTGTGTAAGTGTATCGTATTTACATAAATAATAATAAATAAATAAGTGTTATCTAATACCATTTTCTCATAAGTTCAAAGCCTTGGCCCAATGGCTTAATTGAATGTTATTGCAAAGGAAAGTACAATAATAACAACGACAATAATAAAATCAATAAAATTCTACAAGTGTGGTCTGGGAAAGATAATGTGTAAGCAGACCTTACCTCTACCTTATAAAGGTGAAGAGATTGTTTCCGATAGACCATTGACTCAAGAACAGAGAAAGGAAGCGATAATAAATAATTAGCAACAACAAGGTAAAAGGCAGCGGGCGGAAGCAAATGACAAAACATGTAATAACCAAGATCAATGAATACAAGAATACAATACTATTATATAGTATGAACTTGACCAATGAACCAAGAAGTACTCTTTGCTAGGAATAAGCGGTTTCACTATTATATATTGCTTTATTTTTACATAATATTAGAATAAATATTTAATATTTTTCCTGGCGAAGCGGCGTCGGATGCATGACACTGCTTCCACACCTGTGCATCTACATTTGATATCTCATTCACTACTATACTTATGCTCTTGCGTTGAACCAAGCATAGGCGGTATACTCTGTTCATGTCGAAAAACATTTAGGGGTCGTTTGGTTGGAATATGAGTTATACCGGTATAAGTTATACCGGTATAAGTTATAATGGGATAAGTTATACCGGTATAAGTTATACCGGTGCTAATTACCCCACCATCTGTGAGGTATAAGTTATACCGGTGGTAAAATCAACACCGGTATAACTTATACCTGATTTGCTAACCAAACAGAATATGAAGGTGGTATTAATTCTTATACCACCCTTATACCTCATACCAAACGACCCCTTAGTGGATCAATTTTTGTCTTAGCTTTAACCAACCTATCATAGTTATTCAAGAAATACTTTTCACCCCATGCTCTAGCTCTCTCCACAGCCTCAACAGAGGAAGAATAACGACTACTAGCATTTCGCAGTAAGTAGTCGTCGCCCATATTCACTCCAAGATCCATATCCAAGTAGTTGATATAAGCTCCCCTTGGCGAGCTTGAAACAAAAGGTGCCATTTTATTGTAAAATCCTCTTAACCACTCTATGTACTCGTTGCTCTTGGCATCGTCCTCTTCGTTCCACTGTACATAATATTGAACCGCGAAAAGGTTACCCTTACGATGAGGGAAAGCGATAGCTTGATCACTAATCTTGTCCATGGCTCCTCCATAAGGATCGAAGATAAGGTATCCATCGGGTTTTTCTCGAGTTCAACAAGAAATGTTAGCATCCCATCCATTGAAACTGGCTTCTTCACATAGTCCGTTTTGCATTTGAAGAAACCTTTTCCGTCCATATTGTAACGTTCTTTCAGACGGGAGATATCACCAGAGGAGTTTCCGCTAACGTCAGCTAATTCGGAGAAGTAAAGTGCTGACTCTACCCAAGTCATTTCCTTGC
Source organism: Nicotiana glauca (assembly GCA_026770625.1). Classification (NCBI taxonomy): domain Eukaryota; kingdom Viridiplantae; phylum Streptophyta; class Magnoliopsida; order Solanales; family Solanaceae; genus Nicotiana; species Nicotiana glauca. Next base: position 39,320 of record MU762654.1, read on the forward strand.
ACTCATCATTCTTAACGCCTAGCTCCGGAAGTGTCTCATTTGATATGGAAAGAGCTTCAGTTTTTGGACCCAAATAAAGCGCGTTGAATTGGGCAAGTATTTCAATAGGGGTACTATTACCATATTTCATATCCGCCGGTAGACCTGCAGGTCCCAGGAGTGCTCCTAGAGTAAAATCATCGACCAAATTTGGAGTAACAATTTGCCATTTCTGAAGTATTTGAGCCACGTATTGTTTGGATCCAGGCCTATAGATCATACAAGTTGTTACGATTTTAGGCACTTTGAGTAATCGAATTTTCCAGGCATAAACAATTCCCCAATTTCCACCGCCGCCACCTCTGATTGCCCAAAACACGTCTTCTCCCATAGCTTTTCGGTCTAATAACCGTCCCTCAGCATCAATAAGAAGAGCATCAACGACATTATCAGCAGCAAGTCCGAATTTTCTAGATAGAAGTCCAAATCCGCCACCAGAAATATGACCACCAGATCCTACCGTTGGTCCCGAACCTGCTGAAAATGCATGAACGTCACTTACCTTGGCAATGGCGTAATAAATTTGGCCAATTGTTGCGCCGCCCTGGGCCCAAGCAGTTTCGGAATCCAAATCTACTGAAACGTCGTCTAATTTCATCAAGTCAACGATCACGAACGGGGAACCGTCAAAGGAAACGAAAGATGTTCCCTCGTAACTGTGTCCGCCGCATCTTACTCTGATTTCATAAGATGCTTTTCTGCAACAAAAAATGGTGTTCACGAGCTCCTCCTTGCTGCTTGGTAGGATAATGAACGTTGGTTTCGGCATGTAAGATGCAGCAAATCGAAGATTTTGAATGGAGAAGTCGAGCAAGTTAAAGTAATTACTATTTGGATCATTCCTTGTGGGGTAAATAGAGAAGTTATGGACATTGTGATTGATTAAACAGGTGGAAAGATTTGTAACTCCTCCTTCTGCTCCACTAGTAGCAGTAGCAGAGAGGGAAGTAAGTGAAAAGCTGATCAGAATTATGAGTGGAAACATGTTTTATGTATTTCTTCTCCGAATAGTGCATGTATGTATATATAGTAGATATGAGCACTTAGAGAACAAAAAGATAATAATAGTATAAAGTACCGGGGGCTAAGGGGCTTCACGTGCTTCAGGGGTGCGTAAAATTTATTCCCATCCATTATTTATAGTAATTTATTTGGATGGTTGTTACGTATTATAATTTAAAATATACTCCCTCCTTTTTAATTTATGTAAACCTATTTCTTTTTTGTTTCATGCCAAAAAGAATGTCTCATTTCCTTATTTGGAAACAATTTATCTTTATGCAATGATTTATTGTCACACAAAATATATGTGCCTCATTTTACACCACAAGTTCAAAAGTCTTCTCTCTTTTCTTAAACTCCGTTCTCAGTCAAATGTGTTCACATAAATTGAAACGGAGGGAGTAATATTTTTGGGGTTTTGACACAGTTACCCACAAAAATAAAATTATTTACCCTTGTCTACCCATTTATTTTTCTACCCATAAACTAATTACATTTCCTATCCACAATAGTTTTTGTAGGGAATTTTTTCGTTATTTTCCAATTCTTTTTTATTTTTATGCTTCTTTTCTTCTTGTTTTTCTTTTTTTTTCTTTTCTGCTTTTCATTTTTCTCTTTTTTTATTATTTTTTCCCTTTTTCCTTTTCTAATATATATATATATATATATATATATATATATATATATATATATATATATATATATATATATATATATATTTTTTTTCTCTTCATAATCTAATTTCATTTACCGTTTTCACTAATTTTTGTTATTCTTTTTTTATACAATAAGAAAAATAATTGATATAGTAAATATTTGTTCACCTTTTTTTTAATATAACTAGTACAATATACCTTTTATTTTATTTTTCTTTCTTATTTTTTAAATTCAATTATTAAACTGAAATAATATCGGTTGTCACTTGATCTAATACACTGAATATCACGCTGACTGTTGTTGAGCACCATAAATTACATAATCAGATTATAAGAATCAACACGTGATTGGCATGCAAACCTTGATCTCCTTCCCTATAAATATCAATACACACTCTACCATTAGCAGTAGTACAACCAGTTATAGAGCAAGAAAACATAATCTACAACAGCTAAATCACCATATATACTAGTTAGAATAAAAATGATAGTAAAATATTAAAAAATAGAACAAAAGTATAAGTAGCGAAAAAAACTTCCAGTACCATGTGATACCAATATGGTATATATGTATACCAACAAAGCATATGATTTCTCTAAAATATTGCTGCAACTATCTGCGATTATACTACTCTACCAAAACATTAAAGGATGCAATAAAAGTATGAGAAAATTACATGCTCGTATTGCAAGCTAAATATTCGCAAAACAACTTGCTTATTTCGTATACTAAGAGGGTATATAATTGCATGTGGTCGTTCCAACAATTGCATATAACTATAAAAACTATTAATACACATAATTTATGTCTATCGACACACACGAATTTTAGCATTATTGCAACTCGTGTTGATATAAATAATTTCATAATAAAATTAACATAAAATACAGCTAAAACAACCAAAACAATGTTCAAACTACCATATGATACCAATATGGCATATAACTATACCAACATGGTATACAGTTTTACTAGTTAATTCCCGGCAACTATATGACTATACTATTATTACATAACACACATGCATAAAGCGAAAAATAAAAAATAGTGTACTACATATTAATATAATAAGGTATTTCAAGATATTGTACTATATTACTATTATTAAAAGAAAATCAAATATTATACCAATTAAATACAGCTAATACAACCAAAAAATAATTCAACTAGCATATGATACCAATATAGTATATATCTATACTAATATGGTATATTGTTGGAATGAATTGTATACTAAAATGGTATATTTGTATACTATTTGGGTATACAATACAAATTCGCCTTCTTCTTTGGTTCAACTATATTTAAACCCAAATTTCTAAAATTTACTATAAAATCTCCACCAAATTGACTAAAACTTTAGCTACAATCTCCAAACTAACTAATACAGGATCGGGTCAAAACAATTAAAAACTCAAACAGACAAAGTTATGAGTTTCAAACTTCAAGGTCCATTAATGGTGGATTTAAATTTTTGTACAAAAAATTTCCAAAAACCAGCATCAAAGGTACAATCTACTCATCAAAGAACAATATTAACTACATTTAATTGGAGACTAAATAATGTAATCTGAATGTGCTTTGGGTAAAAGGTGTCAATTGTTTTCGATGAAGCATACGACAGGATTCCCCATCCCGATCCTACTTTGGAGCACTCCATTTCCGAGGTTTTGTTTCTAATTCTGTTCCTTTTAGGAATTAGTTTTAAAGTAGTGTAAATGGCAATCTTGTAATTAGAAATGTTTAGAGAACCTATGGAAAAGCCATAGTATGAGAAAAATATTTTATTTCTCTGAATTCTATTATTGAGTTATGGGTATTCTAATGTGGGCGGGTAAATAGTTTTTATTGTATAGGTAGGGAAAGTAAATAGTTTTGGTATGGGTATTTAAGGGTAAATAGTTTAAATTTAATGGGTATAAAGTGAGATATTCCTAATATTTTTTCTGTTTTAATTTTGATGATATAGTTTGATTCGTCACAAAGTTTAAGATAAAAGAAAGACTTGAGGGATAAAAGCTTTATGAAACCATGACATTTGTGTGGTTATAAACTTCTCATTAAGGGTAACATGAGTAAAATGAAGAATTAAACTATTTTCAATTGTAGAAATGTGTCATTCTTTTTTGAACGAACTAATAAGGAAAGTGTATCATCTAAATTGCAACAGAGGGAGTATTTATTTTGATGGCTATTTTAATTTTATTGTGTCGTATCGTTAAGTTCAATGTTTTCGTAATAAAAGATCATTTATCTGTAATGACAGATTTAGTGCGATCGTGTTGTTATCTTTTTTTTTTCGTCTTACCCTTACTATAATTTTTATTTTACTCTTTATACTCCCTTTTTAATAATTACTCTACTCATACTCTATTTTTACTTTGTAATTTTATGTTTATCCTCAAACTGTTGAGGTATTGTCACACCTCCTTTTTACCCGAGGATGGATATAAGGGAGTTTTTTCAATTAAAATGATATAAATCGAAATAAAATTATATAATTTATTTAGAGTCTTCATTTGTAATATTTATGGTATCCCAAGTCACAATTTATTTTAAATCCCAAATCGAGAAAAATAGACTTCATTTAAAAGTTTGCGAAACCAGAAAACTATGTAAGGAATTCTGTTAACCCAGGAGAAAGTGTTAGGCATTCCCGGGTTTCGTGATTCTACCACGGTCGCTTAACTATTAATAATTGGCCTAACTATCTTATTAATTATTCCTTCTGTTTTAGTTTATGTGAACCTATTTCCTTTTTGGTCCGTTCCAAAAAGAATGAACACTTTCTAAATTTGGTAATAATTTAGCTTAAACTTACAATTCTACCCTTAATGAGAAGCTTTTATAGCACCACAAATACTCTGGGCCCCATTTGGATTTGTTTAGGACCACAAATTCTAAAATTCTTCATTTTTTTCTTAAACTCCGAGCTCAGTCAAACAGATTCACATAAATTGAAACGGGGGAAGTACATGTTTTAAACATATTGTGCATTTTAACATTTTAAACCGCTTTTAATTATTTATGGAGTTGTTCTGGAACAAGTCGCGATTGTCGTATACTTGCTATTTTGAAACATATTGCAAACCACGCTACATGAAATGCACCCGCGATTTGCGACATGTTTATTTTATTATTTTTATTCGAAATTATTATGATCGGGTCACATGTAATGCACACCCGAATTGGAAATTATGTATCATGACCATGCCACGGAAACCGTATTCATAGCCGAGATGAATTAATTACGCGCCTAAAGCAACTAGCGATTATCAAATCAGTCAAGTATTTGAGGTGCATTGTGGGGCGTGTAGGTTATGGAGTAGATTAGTGGGAAGGGTGTGAATTTTACTAATGAGAATTGGTAGCATTATCTGAATCTAAATTGTTTGGAAATGTTCGGCAATCATTAAGCATTCTGCTAAAAGGCATAGGAGCAAGCTGCATATATTTACTAAAATTGATTAAAGGAAAAGTTTCCATCACTTGTGCATTGAAGTTCGATTATTCACTGGCCTTCCTTTCAATTCAGAGTATGAACAGTACAACTGAAACGACGTTACAAAGGCCAATCCTAATCATATTCACAAGATACAAAACAACCGTGACTATCTAATGCAAATAGAAGCATGGGATTGCAATTAGGAAATTGTAAATAAAGCGTCTCCATTATATGGGTTCACAACATTGAATTGTTCTAAAACAGCTAGGCCTATTACACAAATAGCCATTCTATCAATCAATCAACTCTATCGAACCTTGTTACGCATACAAACACTCTATTGATTACAACCAATCTGCTTCGTAAATCTGATACATCTATGACTTCCTGTTATTATAGCATTAATTTCCAAATGAATCATCAGGCAGTTCATTAGTCTTTCAATACAAAGTCACGTGCTAAATGGGAAGGCTATCGATATCAGTAATCATTTTGTGCCTATTTTCACTCCATACCTATCTAACACTAATCAGATTCATAACCATACTAAAACATAATCAAACAATAAATTTGAAGGAGCAGAAACCAGAGACAATGGAGCAACAGAATCCTGCTCTTTTAACCATTCAACTTCCCAAATAAAACAGAAACAAATCACCCTGAAGTTAATCGATAGACTACTCAGAAAAAGATTCAAATACATGAAAACAACAATGAGTCAAAACTTTATGGATAAGCAGAAGGATAATTTCATGTTTGCCAAAACAAAGATGAGTTCAAATGAATACCTGGTTGCGCAAGAATCAGTTTTAGACAGCCAAATAAATATAAAATAGGAGAAGGTTGAAACTCAGCAGAAATTTCAACATTAAAATACACTTTTGTTGAGATAGGTTGCTGATGCTGCTTTATGGGCCCAAGCCCAACTGCCCAAGTCCAACTCTGTATTTATCTGTTGTATATTAGGTCCAGTCCATCTTTAGTTAGTGGGTCTATTGGGTCATGTATAAATGGTTGGGAACCCGGTTTGTAATTAAGTTTTTGGGGGATATTTTTCATTTTTCTGTTTTTGTTCATTGAATAACAGAGGCTCTCGAACATTCCCCTCATTTTTCTCTCTAGCATTGGTTTCTTCTCCATCATCGATTCTGAGAAAATGATGAATGTTAACATGGTATCAGAGCTTAGATCCATGTTCTTCTAATCTCATGCTTCCGTGCGACTCTACCCTCATCGATTTTCGTTGAATTTTTTGATCCATAACAGTGTTTGTTGCTTCGGTGATAATTTTCGGTTAATTCTTCGGGATTCGATGGGTTTTCTTTACGAGATGATGTTTTGTGTTATGTGGATGATATTATCTTAACTGGTACTGAAGAACTTGAAATTGCTTCTCTTAAGGAGTTCTTGCATTTTCATTTTAAAATCAAAGATCTTGGCTCTCTTAATTATTTTCTTGGAATTGAAGCTCTTCACACATCTTCTGGGGTTCTTTTGCATCAGAAAAAGTTCATTCATGATCTTTTGTTGAGTTTAACACTTCTGATTGTTCTCCTGTTACTTGTCCCCTTGAGCTAAATGTGAAGTTGAAGGCCAAAGAAGGGGATCCTCTTCCAAATCCTAAGAGTTATAGAAGTTTGATTGGTAAGCTCAATTTTCTCACTCACACTAGACTTGACTTGAGCTTTGCTGTACAACATCTCAGTCAGTTCATGCAACAACCCTGCTATCCCCATATGAAGGAAGCTTTGCACTTGCTGAGATATCTCAAAGGGACTTCTGATTTTGGCTTATTCTTCTCTAACTCTCCTGATCTATCTTTGCTAGCCTACTGTGATAGTGACTGGGGATCCTGCCCTGGTAGCAGGAGATCTGTTTCTGGATTTTGTATTTTTCTTGGTAGTAGTCTTATTGGTTGGAAGTCTAAGAAACAAGCAGTGGTGTCTCTTTCTTCAGCTGAGGACGAATATCACTCTATGAGTAAAGCTGTGGCTGATATTACTTGGGTATGTAGGCTCTTGTCTGATTTTGGGGTGTGTTCTACTTCTCCTGTTCCCCTTTATTGTGACAGTATCTCCGCCATTCATATTGCTCGTAATCCTGTGTTTCATGAGCGGACCAAACATATTAAATTGGATTGTCACTTTGTTTGCTCCAAGCTTGCTGAAGGTTTGATTACTTTGTCTTACACTTCCAGTGTTTCTCAGCTCACAGATGTTTTCACCAAGCCTTTATGTCGGCCTTCTCATCATATGCACATTCGCACGTTGGGAGTTCTATCACCCTCCAACTTGAGGGGGGCTGTTGGGATCGATTGCTGATGCTACTTTATGGGCCCAAGCTCAACTGCCCAAGTCCAACTCTGTATTTATATATTGTATATTAGGTCCAGTCCATCTTTAGTTAGTGGGTCTATTGGGTCATGTATAAATAGTTGGGAACCCGGTTTGTAATTAAGTTTTTGGGGGATATTTTTCATTTTTCTGTTTTTGTTCATTGAATAACAGAGGCTCTCGAACATTCCCCTCATTTTTCTCTCTAACATTGGTTTCTTCTCCATCATCGATTATGAGAAAATGATGAATGTTAACAACTTTCGAAATCCAAGCAACTCCAAACACCAAAATCGACGAAAACGGCAACGAAAGTAGAAGGAAGAACAACAGAACACAATCGATTTTTTCAACTCAGAATAGTTTTCAAAGGCCCAAAGATAGGGCAACGGTTGAATGAATTCACTACCAAAAAAATGCTATTTTCCGACTACAGATTCCGACTACCAAACAGTAGTCGTAATTTTCCGACTACAGTAGTCGGAAAAGTATAATTTATTTTTTTTACTTTTTTTAAATTTGTAGGCGACTGCTATTTCGATTGTAATAGTCGTATAATTTTGTGCAAAATACCGCGAAAAAAATAAAAAGAAATTTCCGACTACAGTAGTCGGAAAAATATAAAATAATTTTCCCACAATTTTAATTATAAAATTGACTAAAGTTGCTGCCCACTGTAATCGAAAAACAAATGAATTTGACCAAAATAAAAAAGAACTTTCCGACTACAGTAGTCGGAAGACAAAAAAATCTTCCCGCACTTTTATTAAAAAATCGATTCAAGTTGCCGCCCACTGTAATTGAAAACAAAGTCAATAAAATTTGACCAAAAAAAAAGAAATTTCCGACTACAGTAGTCAGAAAAAAATAAAATAAGTGTAAAACTAGGTTTTATTTCGCTAATCTCCTCTGTTTTTCAGTCTCNAAGAAATTTCCGTCTACAGTAGTCAGAAAAAAATAAAATAAGTGTAAAACTAGGTTTTATTTCGCTAATCTCCTCTGTTTTTCAGTCTCATCTCTCACAGCTAGCTGCTCTCAACCATTCCCTCACTCCGCTGCCACCATCACTCCTCTTAGGTAAGTTGATTAAGAACCAAATTTCTTTTTCTTCTTTGCCAATATGTCATCCTCTACTCATTCTTCCAACAAAAGCTTCTTCTTCTTTCCTTATTCACATCTCCCCAAAACCTTAGCTTTTATAATTTCCCCAATTTTTACTTGTGTTTGTGCTTTTTTTGAGCTTCNTTCTACTCATTCTTCCAACAAAAGCTTCTTCTTCTTTCCCTATTCACATCTCCCCAAAACCTTAGCTTTTATAATTTCCCCAATTTTTACTTGTGTTTGTGCTTTTTTTGAGCTTCTTATTTACTTTAGTACTTAATTTTTTGATTTAATTCATTTCTAGGGTTCGAATTTTGAACAATGATGTATGAAATTGTGATTCGTCTTGTTATTTATGAGAACAACAAGCTTAAA
>MU762657.1:0-10856 GCA_026770625.1 Nicotiana glauca
TTCTAAATCATGAAGAAGGGTGCACTTCGTGTAACTTCTTTTCTGTATAGAGTCTACTCCAATTTTAGAACGAGGATCAGATAAGTTGCTAAGCCGGTGAAGCTTCTGTATTCTCGGTACGCTGCCTCCCCCTCGGCTCGAGTTGTCCGCTCGTGTAAGCCAGGTCTAGAACAATAAACCCAGGTTTTTAAACCTAGTAAAACACAGCTTCATGCCGGATCCCTAGTAGGAGCGCTTATTTGTATCATGTTGCATTTGACTTAGGGGACTCAACACAGGGGTTGGGTCCGTCTAGGACAGGTGACCTGAAATGAAAAGACCATCTTGATGCATTATATGTGCTACATGTTGCATTTCTTCAAGGGTAAAATGGTCATTTGGCGGACCAACGATAGTTAAGGACAAGTGACACGCCTGGTCATGCTGATCACGTTAAATAAAAAGGCTGCACGATTTTTAGATAAGCATGATATTATTTTAATCAAAGACATGAGGAACAATTGTGGAATCCAAGAAGTCTTGGAATTCCCCCATGTCCCCCATGCTTCATTTTTGGGAAAAGCACATGGGGAACATTTGTGGAATCCAAGAAGTCTTGGAATTCCCCCATGTCCCCCATGCTTCATTTTTGGGAAAAGCACATGGGGAACATCTGTGGAACCTAAGAAGTCTTGGAATTCCCTATGTCCCCCATGCCACATTTTGAAAAGCAAAAAATAAGCATGAAAATTCAAAAAAGATTTTGTACTTTGTTATCATTTTCAATAAATAAAAAAATCAAAAAAAGAGAAAAAGAAAATTCAAAAAGATTTTGTATGTTTGATCCATTTTCAAGAAAAAACAAAAAATATATGTTTATCTAAATTAGTTGTTCTCGCCCGTATCCAATCCAGCAGAACTACGCTGGTTTGATTCTCACCGGATGTGAGATACGTAGGCAACCCTCATCGGGTCCAACCTCCCATTTTACAAAAAATAGCCAAAAAATGTCAAATTCTAATTTTGTTATAAATAAGTCGGGTGATGGCGTCCTTATCAAATATAGCCGAATGTTCCCGAAAGGTACGCCGGAAGGCTAACTTTGCATGAATGACCGCTTTGGGTCAGGTTTTGATTTTTGACCGTCACAACCTTAAAATCTTCGTCCCCGAGGCGCTAAAAGTCCGTGTTTGTAATATCGGGTCATTTATTTTAATTTAGAAAACAAGAAAAAGAGTCTTGAATAAATTAGGTGATGCCGTTTGTCAAAAATAGCCGAATGTTCCCGAAAGGGACACCGGAAGGCTGAATTTGCATAAACAACCACTTTTGAGTCATTTTTTAGATTTTGGCCGGTTGACCCACACAGCCTTAAAATCTTAGTCCCCAAGGTGCTGGAAGGCCGTGTTTGCAATATCGGGTTTTATTTTGAAAAACAAGAAAAAAAAGAGTCTTAAGTATGTCGGGTAATGCCGTTTTATCAAAGATAGCCGAATGTTCCCGAAAGGGACGCCGGAAGGCTGACTTTGCATAAATAGCCACCCTGGGTTATTTTTAAGGTTTTTGACTGGTTAGCCCACACAGCCTTAAAATCTTCGTTCCCGAGGTGCTGAAAGGCCGTGTTTGCAAAACCAGGATTTGGTTAAAATTGGCAAAAAGGGAAGGAATCTGCCAGTCTTTTTTTTAATTTGTATTTCTTTTAATTAGATCATGGGGTGTTTGATTTTCGAGTATGTAGGTTGTCTTTTCGTCAAAGTCTGTTAACTATGGTCAGCTTTTAAACCTGTGTTATCAAGTTTGTTGTATTATAAAAAATAAAAAAAAGTATTTTGTTGTTATTTACCGTGTATTTGCGCGAACTACGCACGGTCTGATTCATGCGGGGTCATGGTACGTAGGCAATCTCCATAAGATTCGACCACAACCAAAAAACAAAAAAATAAATAAATGAAAAATAGAAAAGAAAAAAAATGAAATGAAAAAAGAAAAAGTTTTGATAATAATAAGGACTGACTGAGTCCACGAAAAAAAAAATGTTGTTAATAATAAGGACCGACCGAGTCCATTCTAACATGTTTTGTTTTGGATTACAAAGAAAGTTGAGGTGGTTGGTTGTGGTTCCTAAAATAACTCTTCCCTGCAACACAAAGTCAAAGGACAATGGCAGAGAACCTCAGAACTGAGTGGGTTGATACCGGTGCCCAAAAGTAGTTGGCTGAACAGGACACTGGCTTGGCTGATGAAAACAATGGGATGAAGACAGTGTGAAGGTCCTAATATTGTTGATGCAAAGCTCAGTGGCTAAGATGTCTTGCTGGTCAACCATAGTGGAGTTTTGATGGCTTATTTTGGTGTCATTTCTGTTGTCCAGATTATTTCAAGGTTTTAATCTGGATATTGTAAATCAAACCTTTCTATCCTTTGATTTTGTCCAGTCCCTTCGGTCGTAGTATCTCATTTAATGGTGTCTGGGTTTGTCCTAAGGGTTGTAACCCCATTTTAGTTTATTTGTTTTGTTGTTCGAGTTGTTGTTTCGTCAGTTAATGCAATGTCCTGTTTTCTATTATTTCTAGACATTTTTTGTTTAGTATTTCCTCTTTATAGTCCTTTTTCTGTCAACACTAGTGACATGACATGCGCGCATAATTTTGGCCTAATCTTAAAAGTTAATCATGAAGCAGTTGAAAGATGATCGGGGCATTTAAAGGAAATAAAAACGGTTTGAGATTATTTGGAGCCCGAGTGATGCGAAACTGGGGAAAATAAAAAGAAAACTGCTAAAGGCAAGCTGGCCAAATTTACATGGGGTCGTTCATCATAATGAAAATAAGAGTGTTGCCCAACAGTGCTTTTAAAAATGTGGCGAATGCTAATCGTGTTGTTTGCACTTGGTATGTTTTGAAGATTGGAATGACGAAGGCATTTTGTTCTGCTATCCAAACACTTTATCCTTCGTTAACCCTTTGAGCCTTATTTGTTTCTTTCATACCCCTCATTCGGAATCAGTTTCAAAAATTAGAAACACAAATGTGGAAGATAAAAAAAAGGGGGAGAAAAAGAAAACAACAAAAACAACAAAAACAACAAAAAGAAAATAAAGAGATAAAGAAAAAGGAAAATGAAAAGGAAAACTAGAACAACGAGGAATTAGGAACTACGTTTGACCTGATTCCTCAAAGAGGATATGTAGGCGCTTCACAGCTCGGTCATAGTGTAACAAAAAATAAAAAAATCCCCAAGCAAGAAACTGGGGCAAAATTTTGTGTTTATTATAAATAAATATAGTTACGAAGGTTGTAAATTTTTAACCCAAAGTATTTTGTTTTTGAGCCTTTAAATACCCTTTCTTTCTAGCCTATCCCAAATCCCACATTACGGTCCAAAGAAAGACCTTCCGATTAGTCTGCAAAAGATGCCGAGTCAGACAAATGAGAGAAGTCTTATCAGAACACAACACTCTGATTCCCAGAAAAAAAAAACTCCGGTCCCCCACAGAAGAGAAATAAAAGAGAGTCTTAGCGGTAACACTCCAATCCCCAGCTGAAAAGTAATACAAATGAGAGAGTCTTATCGGTGAAAACCTTCACGGGAACCATAAGGCGATGAAATATGAGAGAAATCAAAATGAGAGAGACTTGATAGTGAAAACCTTCGGGCACTACAAGTCGAACAAAGGGTGAGAATCAGATGGGGAATCACCAAACGAAGATCTTGAAAGACGATTGACGACGGAGGATAGGCCATATGTGCATGTCATGACCATTAGAGTCGGTATCCGCGTTTGATAGGGTTTTATTTTATAGTTTCTCTTGTTAGAGAGTCATCCTTTTCTTTGTCTTATATTTTTGTTTCCTTTTATCTTTCTCCTTTCATCAAAAAAAAAAAAAAACTCCCCAGTAGAGTCTGTTTGGTCAGATCAAGTTAGAAATGACTTCAAAATTTGCCATCAGCTTTCCAATTATGCAAGGTGAGATCTGAGTAGAACATCCAAGTGGTATAAGCCAGGAGGAAACAAGTGCAGAGGCTAGTGTCCAGGAGGATATTCCCCAGCAAGAGGAAATTGACAAAGGGATGGATTAGTGTCAAGGAGGATATCTCCAGCAAAAAGCGAAGGTTAATGACCTCAAGTCCAAAGCCAATGAGACTCAAAGGTCGGGGAAATGCCCGTTCCCTAGATATGCCACAAAAGAAAGGGGGATATCCCCAGCAGAAAAAGGAATTTCCAATGACAAGGATGAACGAAGGAAGTGGTTCATCAGTAAAACATGCAAAATTCTCAAGTAGAGTCATTGTCATAGGAATTTGGGTGGTCAAGATTCCAGTGGAAAAAAACGGTGAAAGGCTTGTGAACAAAGAGTCGTCAAGGAGGGCGAGGAAGCAAGAAAGGGAAAAACTATCTATCATCCCCAACAAGTAATAACATCCCAGCAAGTTTTGACAATGAAACGCAGAGCAAGGAAAGAGGAGGAGAGCCATCTCCCCAGTAGGAGCATCACAACCAACCACCGCGTTTTAAACTAACAAATTTTCTTTGATTTGAAGCAGGTAAAAGGAAATGGCATTGATGGCGGAAAGGCATGCCACAAGAAGATTATCAAACTGGGGCAGAAAATTTTCCTTTCATTTGGAAAATTTTCTGGAAGACAGGTATCCACTCGGGGAAAAAGAAAGATAACACAAATTTTAAGGGAAGTGGTCTTTGAACCAGTATTATCCCCAGCAGTGTTGAAAGAAAGAAAATAACAAATTTTAATGAAAGGAAGCTGTATCCCCAGCGGACAGAACAAAAAGATGAAACTGGTGTTCAGAAAGAGCAAAAGCTAGTGTCCTCCCAGCAGCTTCCAGAAGAATGAAGCACAAATTTTGAAGGAAGGAAAATTCCCCAGCAGTGTTCTCCTCAACAATGTTAACCCAGCTGATAACATTTTTATCCCCAAGCAGTGTTGAGAGAAAATAAAAATAAAAGAAAGTAGTTTTAAAAAAACAGAAAAAAGAAGAGAGAATAAGAAAAGAAAAAGAAGAAGAAGGGGAAGAAAGGAGATTCCCCAGCAGTATTATCCCCAGCAGGTAAGTAGTTAATTCCCCAGCAGTGCTATCCGCAGCAGTTTCGAGGGAAGACAACACGAGTTTTGAGGGAAACAGTTCTGAAAGGAGGTAATTCAAGTAGAATGAAATGGTTTAGGAGGTGAAGAAGGACAACAGTAATAGGATGCAGATAAGGTAAGTTGATGACGTCGGGAGCCCGCCCGTAGAACGGAGGCGTTACCTTTTTTAAGTTATTGATGACGTCGGGAGCCCGCCCGTAGAACGGAGGCATTACCTTTTTAAATTTGTTGAAGTCAGGTGCCCGCCTGAAGAACGGAATGTCGTTGTCTTTTAAACTGTATTTTGAAGTTTTAAATTATTGAGGTCAGGTGCCCCCCCCGAAGAACGGAAAGGCGTTGTTTTAAGTTTTAATTAAATTTTTAAATTATAGTTGAGGTTAGGTGCCCCCTGAAGAACGGAAAGTCATTGTTTTAAGTTAATTGAAGTTTTAAATTACAGTTGAGGTCAGGTGCCCCCCTGAAGAATGGAAAGGCGTTGTTTTTAGTTTTGATTGAAGTTTTAAATTAATGTTGAAGTCAGGTGCCCGCCTGAAGACTGGAATGACGTTTTACTTTAAGTTGTTGTTGAAGTCAGGTGCCCCCTGAAGAATGGAATGGCATTGTTTTAAGTTTTAATTGAAGTTTTAAATTATTATGAAGTCAGGTGCCCCCCTGAAGAACGGAAAGGCGTTGTTTTTTTAAACTGCATTTGAACTTTTTAAATTATAATTGAAGTCAGGTGCCCGCCTGAAGAACAAAATGGTGTTTTACTTTAAGTTATAGTTGAGGTCAGGTGCCACCCTGAAGAACGGAAAGGCGTTTTACTTTAAGTTTTAATTGAAGTTTTAAATTATTGTTGAAGTCAGGTGCCCACCTGAAGAACGGAATGGCGTTTTACTTTAAGTTATAGTTGAACTCAGGTGCCCGCCTGAAGAACGGAATGGCATTTTACTTTTTAAATTATTGTTGAAGTCAGGTGCCCCCCTGAAGAACGGAAAGGCGTTGCTTTAAGTTTTAAAGTTTTTGAAGTTTTTAGATTACAGTTGAGGTCAGGTGCCCCCCTGAAGAACGGAAAAGCATTTTACTTTAAGTTTTAATTGAAGTTTTAAATTATTGTTGAAGTCAGGTGCCCCCCTGAAGAACGGAATGGCGTTGTTTTAAGTTTTAATTGAAGTTTTAAATTATTGTTGAAGTCAGGTGCCCCCCCTGAAAAATGCAAAGGCATTATTTTTTAAAACTGCATTTGAACTTTTTAAATTATAGTTGAAGTCAGGTGCCCGCCTGAAGAACGGAATGACATTTTATTTTAAGTTATAGTTAAAGTCGGGAGCCCGCCCGTAGAACGGAGGCGTTACTTTTTTTAAGTTGTTGTTGAAGTCAGGTGCCCCCCCTGAAGAACGAAAAGGCATTGTTTAAGTTTTAATTGAAGTTTTTAAATCATAGTTGAGGTCAGGTTCCCCCCTGAAGAACGGAAAGGCGTTGTCTCTTAAACTGCATTTTGAATTTTTAAAATTATAAGTTGAGGTCAGGCGCCCATCTGGAGAACAAGGGAATACATTCCAGTCTTTACATTTCAAGCATGGAAGTCAGGTGCCCCCCCTGAAGAACGAAAATGCGTTGTTGTTTTTAACTGCATTTGAACTTTTTAAATTATAGTTGAAGTCAGGTGCCCGCCTGAAGAACGGAAAGGCATTTTACTTTAAGTTTTAATTAAAGTTTTAAGTTGTTGTTGAAGTCAGGTGCCCGCCTGAAGAACGGAATGGCGTTTTATTTTAAATTATAGTTGAAGTCAGGTGCCCGCCTGAAGAACGGAATGGCGTTTTACTTTAAGTTATAGTTGAAGTCAGATGCCCGCCTGAAGAACAGAATAGCGTTTTGCTTTAAGTTGTTGTTGAAGTCAGGTTCTCGCCTGAAGAACAGAATGGCATTTTACTTTAAATTATAGTCGAAGTCAGGTGCCCGCCTGATGAACGGAATGGCGTTTTACTTTAAGTTATAGTTGAAGTCAGGTGCCCGCCTGAAGAACGGAATGGCGTTTTACTTTAAGTTGTTGTTAAAGTCAGGTGCCCCCTTGAAGAACGGAAAGACGTTGCTTTAAGTTGTAATTAAAGTTTTAAATTATAGTTCAGCAATCAGGCGCCCACCTGAATAACAAGGGAATACATTTCAATTTCAACAATCAGGCGCCCACCTGGAAAACAAGGGAATACAATTCAAGTTTTGGTAGTCAGGCGCCCACCTGGAGAACAAGGGAATACATTCCAGTCTTTACGTTTCAAGTATGGAAGTCAGTAGCCCGCCAGGAGAGCAAAAGGTTACAACAAAAAAAAAAATCCCCAGCATAAATCCAAATTCAGAAATCAAAAGGAAGGCAGTGATGGTCGGTTCAAGCTTCGAAGAAAATAATGCGAAGCCCACAAGAAGGAAATAAACAGTCCAAGTTCGGCAATCAAGAGAGGCCAACGAGTGAAGTCAGAAATGAAGAAACATTAGAGGAAGTAAGTCAACAAGAAAGAAAGGCGACAAGAACAAGACTGAAGATCTAGATAAGATTTTGTAATTCATAGACTAGTTTAGTCTAACTTCTTATTTTTCTGTTTAGCACGGTGTAATAAGGAGGTCGGCAAGCAGTAGCCGCAACAGCAACAACAGTAACAGCAAATCATAGTCCCATGGTAGTCCCAGCTACCAAAACTTCCTGAACTACATTGATCCGATTCCCTTTTAGCAAGGGATATGTAGGAGACGTTTTGAAGCAAAGGTTCGGTCAAATCTTTTCAAAAAATGCTTCACACGGAGTACTCAAACGAGCAAAGAATCGCTCGCTCACTTTATCTTTGCACGAACACTCTTCGTGTTTTCGGGCAAAGAGGGGCAGCTGTAAGCACGTGATTTTTGCTATATATGAGGATTACTCCCAAAAATTCAAAATAAAATAGTTGTGGGTTGTGTGTGATTTTTGTAGATTTTGTGTTATTTTTCTTTTATTGTTTGTAATTGTCTGTGCACGTTTGTTTGTATAAATTAATGAAAATACGAAAATATATCGCATTTGCATTTATGATTTAATTCTACAATTAGGAGTAATTAAGTTTGTTTCACAAAAATGGAAAATCACAAAAATATGTATTTTTGCATTTTTTAGCATTTAATGTCCAAATTGTGTGATTTTATTTTAATTGATGTTTAATTTTTTGTGATAATTATTATTAGGAGTTGATTAGTATTTTAAGTTAATTTTTGGTTTTATTAATTTAATTTTGGAGCAAATAAACGAAAAGAAGAGCAAAAAATATGAAAGAAAAATCGGATTGGGCCTCTTATCCTAATTTGAATTCACCTGGCCCAAATGTCTTACAAGTCCAACCCAAAACTCATCGGGTCGACCCAACCCGCCCCAGCACATAACCAAACCCCCTCTCATTTTTTCATTACACACCCTAACACAAAAAACCCTAAACATCCGCCCCCCATCCTCTTTTCATTTTCCTCAACCCACCCCTATCTCCTTCACCCCTTCCCCGCCGGCAAACCAGGATGCTCAGTCGACCACCACCCTCGCCCGCCATGAACGAACTAGCCAACTTCCCATTCCTACTCCTCCACGACCAAGCCCGTTAACTCACCCAAACGAAACCCACGATATCACCAGTTTCTGTCGCCAAACGACCACCTGGAAGCCTCCCTCACGCCATTGACGCAGCAGCTCAGTGCTGCTTCATCTCCTCCAGCTCATCATCACCTTCATGACTACGTCCAGCAGCAGTCCGTCGACCACTCACGTCGCTAACAGTCCGTCGACCAGCATGAACGACCATACACGCACACATACAGCCATGCCTCTCATTTTTGTTTTTCCGGCGAGTTTCGAAGCTTCCATGTCGAGGTTCGTCTACGGTTCGTCGTGTTTTGAGTATAACACCGCCTCGCGGTTAGTTTTTTTCAAGATTTGTTCGAGGCCTTATTTGGCATTTTCTCTAAGTTTTGCTTCAGCAGATTTTTGTTTGTTCTCTGCTAGCATGTAGGTGGTTATTCACTTGATTTTGATATGAGCATATGAATGGGATTTCGGTTTGTTTGTGATTATTTAGTAGTGGTGTGTTGAGCTTTTACTTTCCTTTGTTGTTCATCATTTCTTGCATATGAAGTCAGTTTGTTTTCGTTCAATATGTTTACAGTGTTCATTTGTTCTTGTTTAGGTTAATCTAGAAGTGTGTTAGTTTAGTCACTGAATCCTTCATCTTGTTTTGGTTAATTTGGAGTTCAATTGATGATTGATTTTTAGTGATTTGAATCTACTTATTGTTCTGTTAAGTTTGTTTCTGATGTGAATCTGACTTTGTTGAAGTGATTCTTAAATGTTGTTGATTAGGAGTTTGTTCATGAGATTAATTGTTGAATATGGTTAGGAATTTGGTTATAGCTGTAGTAATTTGGTGTTTAATTAGGAATCAATTTTTGGTCAGTTTTGTTACAGATTGAAGGGATGGGGGTAGAATAGTAATTTCAGTAATTTCAGGAGTAATACGGGAATTGACCACTTGCTAAAATTATTTATGTTGAGTGCTCTGTCCACTAAGCAATAATAATATTAAAATAAGGAATTGTTTAATAAAAGTGGGGAACAAGACACATGGTAATGGGGAATAAGACACTTGTTCAATAAAAAGTGGGGAACAAGACATAATAGTGTTAAAAGAAGTAATTAAATACACATACCCATAACTTTGAATTAAAAATGAATTAGACAAATGGCAGTGGGGGACAAACGAATTAAAAAGGGCACAAGACACATAGTAATGAGCTGTTGAGGGAATATCATGGGAAAAGAATGATCTTGATATTTATTTAAGTGTCTCAAAGGGGCTATAAATGCTGGAAGTTTTGGACAGAATAAGGGTTTTCTTTTTTAGTCCGAAAAGAGGTCCTTTTTTGAATCCCTGGAGGTAAAAATACTTCGAGGGCCGAAGAGAATAGAGGTCTTCTTTTAGTCTGAAAAAATCAGTCTTGTGAGTTCTTTCTTAATCAGTCTAAGAGAGAACTTCTTTTGAAAGCTTAAGAATCGGTCTGTTTGAGTGTATAACAGTGTCATTGGAATTTTGGGTCCAAATTTGGTTCAATTCAAGTTTTGCCTGGGGGTGTTTTATTGCTGTGTTGGAATTGGTACCGGTCTTATTTGGTTTGAAAAATTTCTGAAATCACTGGGTTGTGTCTTGTTGCTGTTGGTATCTGCTGTTGCACTACTGCTGTTATTGTTGCTGTGTTACTAATGCTGACTACTCCTTCTCCTTTTATTTTACATTATCCAGGTACACACTCTGAAATCATGTACTGATGTAAACCTGAAGTTGGAGATGAAATGAAATGCTATCAAGTTTCCTTTTGAATTCTCTCGCATCTTTAATTGGATATTGAGTAGAAGTTTTACTTGCAATTGACTTATAGGTGTATAAATTGGACTGTTGAAAATATCTCTACAAGCATGTGAATATCCATTGTAATTAATCTTAGTTGTTGACTACTAGTTATGAAATATAGTGTAGTTAATGCGTTTCCAGCTAGCTGTAAAATAGTTTCAAATAGTTTACAGGTTCAAATAGTTCAAATAAAAATCAGCATGTTGGTTTAATGTGTCTAGTTTTGAAATTACGAGGTCACTTGAGTAAATAACATCATTTTAAATAGCAATTTGAATAATGTTAGTAACTAATGTTAGTGATGAACGTTAGCATGATGTCAGTTTGTAAGCGTTGATGTATTAAGTTCAAAAAATGGCTTTTGTATTACACATAG
>MU762657.1:11248-86748 GCA_026770625.1 Nicotiana glauca
TTTTGTCAATCTCGTATGCATATTATAATTTCAGCTTTAGTAGTTCGCTTATAGAATAAGGCACGGAATAATTTTCCATTTTTACAAGTTCGAGTGTAATTTTCCGGTAGCATCTATTGTAATCTAATAACTAATAAGAGGCCCAAGCTTGTCAAGCGTGTAAATTAATTAGGACCTTTTCCCTTTTATTTTGGAGACAAACTTAATAAGAAAATATAGTCACTTTAGGATTATCCTTTCAAAAAATAAATGAGACGAGCCTCGCCAAATAAAACGCACAAGTTGCGGGGCCCTCATAAATGTATATATTAAAATACTTAGCTTTCGGGACGGGCTATTTAGCGAATTTCACGGCTTTCCCCAAAATAATAACGCGTTAGTCTCTTTAGGCGTGTCTTTAATAATCTTACTTTCCTAAGTTCGGGTGTGCATTTCATGCGACCCAAATCCAAATCCAAAAATATTGAATAAAATGTGTCGAGGATCCGGGTGCATTTCATGTGATGCGATCCAAAGACATGTTTTAAACGAAGTTCAATTTTCTTTAATAAATTGAATAAAAGCGGTTAAAAGTTAAAAGTGGCACATAAGTTGTAACATGTTTTAAAAATCAGATAAATAAGCCGAAAACGACAGTTGAGCGACCGTGCTAGAACCACAAAACTCGGGAATGCCTAACACCTTCTCCCGGGTTAACAAAATTCCTTATCCGGATTTCTGGTACGTAGACTGTTAAATAGAGTCAAACCTTTCCTCGATTCGGGATTCAACCGGTGACTTGGAACACCATAAATATCCTAAGTGGCGACTCTGAATATCTTAATAAACGAATCCCGTTTCGATTGTCCTTTAATTGGAAAAAACTCCCTCTACTACACCCTTCGCGGGGAGCGGTAGCGTCAAAATGAGGTGTGACATACCAAATCACTGATCAGTTTTGCCAATAACTGCATGTACACCATCAAGGGTGAAACATGAGAGGGTGACCCTAGGGGGATGGATCCATATCCACACGCATGCACGACCAATTCACCATGCTACCAGCCCGGCGTGGTCACAGACTCCATATCATAATCCGCCCGGCATGGTCATAGGCATAACAATATAATCCGCCTGGCATGGCCAAATGCATAACAACAAAATTTGCCCGACTTGGTCGGGGGCACTACAACACAATCTGCCTGGCGTGATCACAAGCACTATAATAATATCCGCCCGACATGGTCAAAGGCACCCAGTCCAATCATATCATACAAGAGCAAAAAACAATTATACATGTATGAAACGAGTGAATAACAAATTTAATGCTCCTGGACATGTATAAATGGCATGCTAAAGTGTAGGCATGTGCAAGTGTACTATCATAACTCAACCTAGCAATTTCATCAAAGAATAACTTTTATCAGTTCATTCGGGGATTAAACCCCTATGTAGCCTCAAACATGGCTCAAATAGTTCACAACAATGACACAAATGTGTGAAGCATCATAGCTTAAGGTTTAACAGTTAAATTCTAGGCTTATAAGAGCCTGAGCACAACCCGAACATGAATAAATAACCCTGGCGCCCTCACATGGGTTCAACTCCACGTATGTGCACACCTAATAACACTGAGCTATCATAATAATTCAGGCAGCTAGTGCCTCAATCGTGTTTAGATAAGATACTTGCCTCAAGCAAATCAATCACCCCGCTAGCAAGCCCTTCCCATGCGTATAAATCTCTGGAAGGCTCGAATCTAGACAAATATAACATAATACTATCTATATAAGCTATAGGAACTAATTTCAAATGATAGAGGTAAGATCTTTGACCAAAGTCAAAAAGTCAACCCCGAGGCCACATTTCGAAACCCGACAAAATTTACAAAATCCAAATGCCCATTTAACAACGAGTCCAACCATACTAAAATCATCCAATTCTGACCACAAATCGACACTCAAATCCCCTAATCTTACTCTCTAATACATGGGTCATGAGGGGCACAAATAGTAGTCCAAATGAAGCACACAAGGCAACAGATGAAGGCAATCACTGCCATAACTAACTTCTTTTTCTTTTTTGTAGGTATCAGCAATGTGGAACTGCACAACTCATTGGCTTGTCCCAGAGTATGGTATTAACTGTGTTGTTCAATCTCTTGAGGGATGGTCAATGGATTGGAGCAGAATCTACACAGCGCATGTCCAAGCAACATAATAAATCCTACAGTTACCATATGTCCAAACAAAAAGACAGAAACAACCAAAAAGAAATGCAGTCCAATTCACAAAAAAAATCACCAATAGATACCCCTTTTCACATTCCTAAAGATGCTACTAGAACCCACAAGAACCTAGGAGCATTTCCCTCCATTATGAAATAAATAAATCTATATACTGACAACACAAACAACAATCTGGGCAGAAATGCACATTTTTCTAACTATGTTTTCTTTTTTGCAGGTCTTCCCCATTCCCTGTTTTTTCACTCAATTGATGTATTTCTAGAGTGTGGTATTAGCATTTTCAATGCTCATTCACCTGGAAGTAAATCAATTGGGTGGAGTAGTAAATCCAAATGCAGAAAATGCAGAACCTGCTGCAATCATTGTCCTTTCTGCAGCCATTCACCCAGAGTCATCCACAAGTATTCCAACCTCTACAAAAAACCAAAAAAATCTGTAAACTCCATACAACACCCCACCAAGCAGTCACAAAGAAACTTCATCTCCCCAGAATAAAGACCCCTGGAGCCCTTCTTTTGCTAACTACTATCCTACTCAACCTTTATCCCATATGCAAAAACAATCTGACCCTCTGCTTTTTGTATCCTCACTTAATAAACCCCAACGCTCAACTCCTGAATTCAGAACCCGCAAGAACCTGGATCAAAAGTTTCTTCTCACTTACATGTTTGAGAAATCTTGCAGGGACAATCAGTAGGTTTGATAAAGTGGTGCACCTTCAGTTAGTGGTATCAACATCTTTGATGCTCTTTCTGCTGAAAATGCACCACTTAACACAAGCCTTCTATTCAGTCTTCACTCACCAATGCAAGACATCTACAAAGCACAAGCAATAACAGTCACAAACAGCTATCTGCAGTCAGCACAAGAACCTGTAAATAACTGCTCATCAAAAATCAGACATGCCACCTTTTCCCCTACACCCATACTCACTTCCATAATCCATAAGAACCTGGAAACTGAGTCCCCTTTCACTAACATGTTTGCTAATTTTTGCAGGTACACGGAGCAGTCTTGCTCAATTGATGCATTTTCAGCCAGTGGTATTAGCATCCCAGATGCTCATTCTGCTGAAAGTGCACAAACTATTCTAAGTCATCTCCATAACCACACAACAGATTCTGCACTCTTGGATACATGCTTTAGCAAACACCTCACCCAAGGTACCATTCAGTCAACAACAGACCCAATCATGCTGCCTTGTGACTATATAAGGAAAACACTCACATGCTCCTGATTCTCTAAAGATGCTCCACTCGTAGCAACATGCCATGCATTCAACTCCTAAGCAGGAAAATTCTAATGATCCCGACTTAGTCATTATGCTTAGAACACTCACCAGTTCTCAGCAACAAATGTCCAGCCCTAACAATATTCCACCCAACAGCCAAAATTTAGTTGAAGGCCACAATTTGACCATGGGAAGTGACGATGCCTGTGCTCACTCCCTTCTGTCATCAACAAGAAACAACAACTCCTCAACCCAAATCAGCAAGGTTTTTTTGATAGCTATCTTCAACCTTGCTTTCTTTGCACTCGATGTCAAAGCATGGTTGAAGATAGTCCCTAATAGCATCACATGGTTTTTGTCATATTCAATTAGGAACTTCTACACTTTCCTCAGATGTAGAATTATTTGTATATGGAAGATGATCTTCCAACTCGTTACATTGGTAGATTTAGGATCTCTTGTACTTTTTTGTATAGTTGGCCTAGGTTTACTTCTGATTGATTTTGTATATCTATTTATCTATCATTTGTGGATAGATAATTGGACCATCCTTATAGGTCTAACCCTTCATAGCATACAAGATCCATTTGGTTGTCATTTTTGGGCAATTAAATGTCCTCCCATCTTATTTCTGGAGGTCAGGTTTATGTCCCCCTCCATTGTTGTATTTTATGTTACATATATGAAAACCAACCCTAGGCACAATGCCTAGCGGATTCACCAAAAAAAAAAATACATGGGTCAAACCCCCCAAATTTCACCTAAAAAATACCTAATCTATGGGAAAATTCAATGGGTTCAATATTAATAGATAAAAATGATCAAAAGTCACTTACCTCTTCAATCTAGGTGAATACCTCTTAAAAATTCACCTTAGTCCGCACTCCAAAATTCTCAAAATGAGAGAAGAACTCAAACCCTTCGTTTTTAATGACACTGCTAGCTTTTGCGCTTCCGCTGCCAGGAGGTCTGCTTCTGCAGAACCGTTCCTACAGAAAATGGAGTGCACCTGTGCATCTCACTTAAGTCGCTCCCCTTTGCTTCATCGGAAGTTCTCCCGCATCAACGTGCACGAACATGTGGCTAAAATGTTGCACCTCTGGTCTGGCTCGCTCCTGCGCTTCACTTTATCGCAAAAGCGACCTCGCTTCTGCGGCGACTTTTCTTGCTTCTGCGATCCCACTACCCCCATTCACTTCCCCACCTGTGCTCATAAGGCCGCACCTGAGGTGCCGCATTTGCGGCCATTCCCACCGCATGTGCGAACGTACCAGAACTGGAGTAGATCAGCAATTCCTTAACTCCACCATTCATTCCGATTTCAACCTGAATCACTCTCGAGGCCCCTAGGACCCCATCCAAACATACCAACCCATCCTAAAATATTATATGAACTTAGTCGAGGTCTCAAATCATATCAAACAACATCTAAAACGTGAATCTCACCCCAATTCAAGCCTAATAAACTTTCAAATTGCCAACTTCTAAAACCAATGCCGAAACATACCAAATCAACTCCAATTAACCTCAAATTTTGCTTACAAGTATTATATGATAAAAAAGACCTATTCTAATTTCCAAAACCAAAATTGGAGCCCGGTAATAACAAAGTCAACTCTCGGTCAAACTTCTCAACTCTCCAAACTTCAACTTTTCCAAGTTTCTCTAATTCAAGCCAAATCACCTACGGACCTCCAAATCAATATCTGTACATACTCATAAGTCCAAAATCACCATAAGAAGCTATCAAAACTATAAAAACTACAGTCCAAATTCATTTACAGATAAGTCAACATCCGGTCAACTCTTCTAACTTAGGCTTCCAAACTTGAGACTAAGTGTCCCAACTCATTTCCAAACATCCCCAGAGGTAAACCAACCACCCCGGAAAGTTACATAATAACAAATAAACATAAAACAAGCAATAATGGGGGAACGGTCTATAGTACACAAAACGATCGGCCGAGTCATTACATCTCCGGTCCTCCTAGTTCGTAAGAAGGATGGTACTTGACAGTTTTGCATAGATTATCGAGAATTGAATGAAGTCATAATCCATGATAGATTCCCTATTCCAACTATTGACGAAATGTTTGATAAGTTTTATAGTGCACAGTTTTCTCCAAGTTTGACCTCCTATCTGGGTGTCATCATATTAGAGTCCGACTTAAGGACGTGGAGAAGACATCATTTCACACACATGATGGTCACTATGAATTATTAGTTATGCCATTTGGACTCTCCAATTCCCCTAAACCTTTCAAGCCACTATGAATGATGTTTTTCAGCCATTTCCGCGTCCCTTTGTCTTGGTGTTATTTGACGACATCTTTGTTTATAACCCAGTTGGTCGAAACAACTAGAACATCTTTGCCTTGTCTTGCAGATCTTGCAGGATCATAAATTTGTGTCCAAGGGATACAAATGCACGTTTAGTCAACAATTTGTTGACTATTTGGGTCATGTCATCTCACACAATGGCTTAACAGTTGATCCGTCAAAGATCATTGCCATTAAATAATGGCCGCAGCCCCGTTCGGTGAAAGAAGTGCATGGATTTATGGGGATCACCAGATATTATCATAGTTTCATTCATCATTATGCATGTATAACAGCCCCTCTAACTAATTTGTTGTGCAAAGATGCATTTCAGTGGTCACCAGAACAACATGTTGCTTTTGATAAGCTCAAAATGTTCCTTAGCTCCACACATGTCTTGGCTCTTCCAAATTTTTGCCAGGAATTTAATCTAGAAAAAGTGGCATTAGGAGTTGGCATAGGAGCAATTTTATCCCAAAAAGGACATCATGTGGCTTTCTTCATCCAAAAACTTAACCGTAGGATGCAACAAGGTTCCACATATCACAGAAAAATATTTGCCATCATTCAAGCATGACACGACCCAAAATCTAACTAGTTTTGATGGCACCTAACCCAATCCGCTAGGTAAGCCAACTAACAACTATCCAATTCCAATAAAATCAATAAAACATCTAAATAGAGAAGTTTATTGAATCTTATACGTTCCCAAGGACTGGTACTACAAATCATGAGCTTCTAAGAATAGAATTTACAAGACGATATGAAATAAATACATTATCTATTCGAAAAGTACATAAACAGAGTTTTATGAATCTAAGGCTACTATGAACATGAGGAAGCTACAATCGGAATGTAGGTACATCTTCTATTCCAGCTACCGTCGAACACAACAACATCATCAGTCAACATCTACACGGAAGGTGCAGAAGTGTAGTATGAGTACAACCGACCCCATGTACTCAGTAAGTAACAAACCTAACCTTAGGTTGAGAGTAATGACGAGCCGGAACAATGGTCGAGTCCAACACCAATAGCCAACAACAATTCATAATAACGTAAAACAAGTAATAAATGAAGTAGCTCGGAATTCAAAATGCTCAGCTTATTCATAGTTCCCGAAAATATTTCCGTTTTTCAAGTATATCAGTGAAAACCCAAATCCTTTGCCGAAATCGACAAAAATATGAGTAAGTTTGAAAACTGTAATTTTTTCCAAAAACCTTTCAACAGGTAAGTGTTTCATTTTTAGATAGCATGAGGAAAGTACATCTCTATGCCTACATATCAAGATACATGTAAAATCATGAATGTCACCAAAACCAGGTAGCAGAAGGAAATGCATCTCTATGCATGTATCTCAAGTACGCATGTCAAATGCAATGCCTCTCAGTGATGAACTCATGTACTCACACTCTCAGAGTACTTAATCTCATTGTCTCACATTCTCTCTTACCGTGCTTAATACTGAGCACACTCAATCACTCAGCACTTTATAATACTCTTTGCGGAGTGCAACCCGATCCACATATATATAGCCATAAAGCTCATTGCGGCGTGCAACCCGATCCATACACATATATAGCCATAAGGCTCGTTGAGACATACAACCCAATCCATATATATATATATATATATAATCAATTGTGCTCATTGGGGTGTGTGCATATGCCGGAGGGGCTCCTTCAGACTCTGAATCGATGTTCAAAATTCAAAAATTCACATTATGAAACTTTAGACTAAAACCCCCAATTTCCTCTTTAAAATTTACCATCCAATTGCCGAAAACGAAGATAGATTCACGAAATATAATCAAAACTAAGTAGAGAACACTTACCCCAATTCATATGGTGAAAATTAATTCAAGAATTGCCTCAATCCGGGCTCCATAGTCCCAAAAATGTAAAAATGGCCAAAACCCTCAAAATAGAGTACATTATAATCACTGGGCAATTTAATAAACCGCGATCGCAGGAATACCATCGCGATCGCGAAGAAGAAAATTCCACTTCCTAGAAAATACCTTATGCAATCGCGAATAGAGCTCCGCTAATGCAAAGAACAAACCACACTGCCTCCTAACAATAACTACGCGATCATAAACATACTCATGCGAACGCGAAGCACACAGGCGACCAAGCTTCGCAAACGCGCCCAGTATTACGCGAATGCAAAAAGAAATTCCCTATTCCCAACTGCCGAGCTCAACATTATGCGAACACAGCCTCGTTGTGAGAGTGCGTTGAAGAAAAAAATCCCCCAGTTCTATAAACCACTACATGATCGCAGCTATGTCTTCGTGATTGGAAAGAACAACAGAGACATCAGAAATCAGCAACTCCAGGCCAACCAGGGAGTGATCCGAAACCACCCCGCAACTCACCCAAGCCCCTCGGGACCTCGTCCAAACATACCAAAAAGTCCCATAATACAACACAAACCTACTCAAGGCCTCAAAACACATATAACAACATCAAAACGATGAATCGCACCTCAAATCAAAATCTAAGAACTTTGAACTTTCAATTTCCAAAACTCGCACCGAAACATAGCAAATAAACCCAGAATGAACTCAAATTTTGCACACAAGTCCCAAATGACATAATGAAGCTATTCCAATTCCCAAAACCACAATCCGAATCTGATATCAAAAAGTCCACTCCAAGTCAAACTTTCCAAAAATCCAACTTTCGCCATTTCAAGCAAAATTCAACTACAGACCTCCAAATTAAAATCTGGACGCGCTCCTAGTCCAAAATCACTCAACGAAGCTAATGGTACCATCAAAACTCCAATCTGAGGTCAAATACTAAAAAGTTAAACTTGGTCAACTCTTCCAATTTTAAAGCTTCTTAGTTGAGAATCATTCTTCCAAATCAATTTTGAATAACCTGAAAATCAAAACCAACGGTTCACACAAGTCATAACACATCATAAAGAGATACTTATGCCCGCAAAATGCCGAGCGAAGTGCAAGTGCTCAAAATAACCGGTCGGATCGTTACATCCTGTGAGCATGTGATTTTTGCCCTATGTGAAATACTCCTATAGAATCCCAAGGAATTAGATTTTTCTTTTAATTGTTTGCCATTTTAGGAATTATTGTAGAATTTTCTTAATTATTTGCATTTTTTCTGTGCATATTTAATTTTATTTAATTCATAAAAATACAAAATTACATTGCATTTGTATTTAGGATTTATTTTTACGTTTTAGGTTAATTAGTAAATTAGGTGTTTTATAAAAATGAAAATCACAAAAAAATAACTCACTTTGCATTTTTAACTTTTTAATTTTAAATTTTGTAGTTTTTCTTTTAATTTGGAAATTAATTAATGGTTATAAATACTATGACTAGTAATTAGCTTAATTTGATAAATTAATTTAGTTTTAAGAGTCAATTTAGGTTTTAAATTAATTTGAAAAAAAGGAAAATTAAAAATTGAAAAGAAAAAGAAAAGAAAGTGAAGGAAGGCTGATTTTTGGGCTATTCCAATTGAATTTCCCCAGGACCAAACAATTTTCCCCAAAAACCGTTTAATCCGGCCCAAAACCCACACCTTTACCTGGTCCAAGTCTTCAGCTTAGACAAACTACGTTGTTTGGAGTTCCTTTGGTCTAAACAAATCTGATCCCTTCATTTGTTTTCATCCAACGGTCCATACGCCTCACCCCTTCTTCGTTTATAACTGTCCAAACGACATCCAAAAAAACCTAGTCCAAACACCCCTCTTCAGTCTCTCTCATCTCCTCCAAGAACCCTAAATCCGCAGCCCTAAATTCCTCACTCCCTCCGGTGGCGCCGTCGCCTCAAACCATCTCCAAATTAATACCACACAACCCCCACTCACCCCCTGACTCCCAATCCATCACCATATCCCCTCAAATCGTCACCAAATGGAACCAATTCCGGATCTAAGAGAAAAGCAGACAAAAAAACAAATCTTCCCAAGAACTCCAAATTTTCCTTGAAAGATTAGGGTTGAAATTGGTTCTATTTATCTGTTCTCAACGAGAACACACGATTAGTGCCAATTTAGCCTCAAAATTGAAGGTTCAGAAGATCTTTTCAAAATCTGTTGTCCATCCGTTTTTCTAGGTATTTCTCTGGCCACTTTTCTTTTATTTTTCATTTTTGTTCTCATTCTCATCTCCTTCTACTTCTTTCCTTTTCTTTATTATTTTTCTGTTCATTTTTTTGTGTGCATGCTAATTCTAATTTATTTTTTGTTAGCACATTTTTAGTTTATTTAATTTTTATTGTTTGATTTTGTTCAAATATCTTTCTGTTTTTATTTTCTTCGGATTCAGGACTTCATGAGTTCTTATAACTCTATAGGCTTATTGTCTTGTAGGGTTCGACCTTTGGAATAGACTTGAGCTCTGTCAACAGAGGCCCAAAGGAAAAAGGAGGGGTCAGTCCGGGTTTTTGCAATCCCATATTTTGGTTTGTTTCTTGGGTCAGACTTGGCCCATGTGGTCTGCTGAGTGTAAATAATGAAGGATTAAAAGGTGATTTAGGAATTTTGATTGAGAGAATCTCTTGTAATTGATTTGGAAACTTCCTAGAAGGTGGAGAAAGGGACTTACCTACCAAACAGAACCAAAATTCAGGATAAAAGTGAACAAATTGAAATCGAAGAAGGGGTAATGGTTAAAAATTGAAAATCATTTCTGCTGCCCTAGAGGTCCTCTATAAGAGGCCTGTTTTCATTCTTTGTCAAGGAGATTTTTGAGATGACAATACTAAAAAAGCTGAGAAAATAGTTGAGCTAAAAAACACATAAAATCTCTAGCATTTTAGTAGAAATTGGCTTAGTTCTGCTGTTATCTTCATAGTTTGAAACTTTTTTCAAGAATTTCTGGCCATTCTAGGTTCATAAATGATTTAAAAAGACCGAGTGTTGCTGGTTTGCTAAGCTGACATATTGTTGCTGTTGATTCCTCACTTTCAATGCTTTTTCTCTTGATTTCCAGGCATTCCTTGAGCTATGGATAGCATATTGAAGTGTAAACATATAATTTCAGTGTGTAAAACCAGATGAATACAAGTTGTTTTACTGAGTTTTACTACTGTGATTTGTCCATTTCTTTCATGTTTTGTAATAGCATAATCTTGGCATACTATATTAGCCTTCTCATGTTGATTGGTGTGATGTAAGATGATTGGTTTTTGGTTTTCGTTTGAATTCTACTGAGAGTATGATATAATTTTTTTTACATTCAAGATAATGGAATGTTAATCTCCTGGATTTTTGCTACTGTTTATATTAAGAGAAGGGTTTAGTTGAGGTTAAATTTTATATGATTATTTATGAGCTAGCCTGGGACTGAATTTAAGTATGAATACTGTGCAGTTTTGTTACCATTGCAATTGAATTCAAAATAATGTTTCTCTTGGGAGTGTAATGTGGTTTAATAGCACTTAAAATTTTCTTGTATATCATAATATTGTATACTGATGAAAGTTAATTAGGCTTATTTGGTATTTTTTTAGTTTAAATATCGGCTATGTTTTTTGTGTGGACTCGATCTTGAGTCCCCTGTTCTTAAGCTTGTGCTTCTCATAAGGTTTGGTCTCCCTTTGGGCCTCGATCTTGAGGCTGCTCCGAAATAAGGAGATTTGCAGCCCTACAGTTCCTTTGGGCTTGTGCTCGAGCCCAGTTGCCCTTTTGCCTTGATATGGAAGCTCTCTAAAGGACATTTGGGCATACTGCCAATTTAGGCCTTTCAAACAACCAAATACTCGACCTCTTTCAACACTAGCCATTTCTAATTATTAAGTCTAGTTTGAACATTAGCCTAAAAATAAATTTAAATTCCTTTAAGCCTTCTTTAGTTAATTAGCCCCTTTTAAAATAAGACTTGAGGCGCTCCATATTAATCAAGCTATAATTTATGTCCCTCAAAAGATTAGTTCAAACATCCTTTACAATTAGACTTCAGGTATGCCATAAGCAAAATTAGATAACCTATGGCCCTCAGATAATTAATTCTAACTTCTCAAAATCGAGGTGTGCCATCAATTGAACTCTCCATGGTCCTCGCAAACCTTGTTATTAATTTTAAATTTCGTAGTTGCTTTAGGCGCGCTATGTAAGTTGGTTTTCTTTTATTTATCAACTTCGGGTGCACATTTCATGTGACCTAATTTTAATTCTGAATAACGTTAAATAGAACGTGTCGCAGACCGCAGGTGCATTTCATGTGGCGTGGTTCAAGGCATGTTTTAAATAACGTTGAATCTTCCTAAAATAATTAAAAGCGGTTAATAAGTTAAAAATACACCATAGGTTAAAACATGTAATAAATCAGGTAATAGGCCAATTATAATAGTTTAAGTGACTGTGCTAGAACCATGGAACCCAGGAATGCCTAACACTTTCTCCCAAGTTAACAGAATTCCTTACTTAAAATTTCTGGTTCGCAGATTTCAAAAGGGAAGTCGAAATTTCCTCGATTTGGGATTCAAAATAAACCGGTGACTTGGGACACCAATTAAAATATTCCAAGTGGCGACTCTAAAAAAAAAATAATCCCATTTCGAATAATGTCACTTAAATTGGAAAAACTCCCCTATATACCCTCGGGTGTGTAAACAGGAGGTGTGATAGCTCTGGCGACTCTATTGGGATCCAAACCCAGAATTTCGATTCAGGGTTTAAGAATTCGAGCTTAGAATAGCTATTATAGTTGGCTTGTTTTATCTAATTTTTACATATTGAGCCTAATGTGGTAATTGTCGGTTTTTACCGCTTAGATATTATTTGGACAGTATATAAATTCCTGCGAAACACTCTTCTCTCTGAGTCTTCTAAATCATCTGGGAAGTGTGCACTTCGTGTGACTTCTTTTCTGTTAGAGTCTTATCCCTATTTTAGAACGAGGTTCGGACAAGTTGCAAAGCCGGTGAAGCTTCTATATTCCCGGTACGCTGCCCCCTTTCGGCACGAGCTATCTGCTCGGGTAAGCCAGGTTTAGAACAATACACCCAGATTCTTAAACCTAGTATAACAAAGCCTCATGCCGGATCCCTAGTAGAAATGCTTGTTTGCATCACGTGCATTTGACTTATGGGACTCAACACAGGGGTTGGATCCGTCTAGGACAGGTGTACCCAAATTAAAAAGACTATCTTGATGCATCTTACGTACTACTTGCGCATCTGTTTGTTCCGGCTTGCATGTTGATCGGCTTCTAGAATAGGTAGAAAATTAAAAAAGAAAAAAGAAAAAAAAGAAAATCAAAGAAATAAAAAAAAATCAAAAAAATTGAGAGGTAGGTATTTTGAAAATTCTGAAACTCTGCCGAAATTCTGCAAAATAAAATTCATTTCAAAATGAGCCAAAAATTTTCAAGTGCCATGTTTCCTTGTTCCGTCAAAACTGACCGAACTACGCAGGCCTGATTCTCACCAGATGTAAGATACGTAGGCAAACCTCATCGGTTCCGGCCCCAATTTAAAAAAAAAGATTCCAAAAATATTTTCTTTTAGTTCCTTCTTTAGAAATCTTTCCTTAGAAAATTCAAAAAAAGAAGAAGAAGTTTTTAAACTCAAAATAGTTTTCTTCTTTCTGAATTCTTTCATATGAAAAAAGAAATAAAAAGAAAATTCAAAAAGAATAAAAATTTGAAATACGGGTTTCCTTTATTTTGAAGTATTTTTCCAAAAATAAATAAATAAATAAAAAATGGGGAAATATTCTTTTCTTTCTTTAAAAATATTTCTTTCGTAAATGTCAAAAAAAAAATTGTAAAATTGAAGACCAAAAATATTTTTGCTTTTCTTTAGAAGTACTTTTGTAAATAAATAAAACTCAGAAATCCAAATATTTTCTTAAAAGTCCCTCTTTCGAAAATTAAGAGGCAACATCCAAAATTCAAAAATATTTTCTTTCTTCTTTAGAAAAAGAGAAAACAAATGAAAATTCAAAAAAAAATATATTCTTTTACTTTTAAAATTTCCAAAGTTCAAATCAAAAGCAAATGAATTTTTAGAAGTCTTTCTTTCAAAAAATAAAACAAAAATCAAAATAAAAAATCCAAAAAAATATTTCATTTCTTCTTTTAAAGAATTTCTTTCAAAAATTCCAAGAAAAAAAAAAATCAAAAATATTTTTCTGTTGCCTTAAAGCTTTCATGGTCTGAGTTTTATGAAAAGTAAAAAAAAAGAGATACTTTACTTACTCCATTCCCAATCTTCCCGAAGTACGCAAGATCTGATACAAGCGGAGTCATGATACGTAGGCAATCCCCATCGGGTTCGATCATAACCATAAGTAAATTGAGTAAAAATAAACTGAAAATAAAGAAAGAAAAATTGAGTGAAAAAAGAAAGAAAAGAATGACAAAAACGAAAAAAGAAAAGAAAAGAAAAGAAAAGAAAAGAAAAAGTGTTCCAAAAATAAAAGAGCAGCAAAAACAAGATGAAAAATCAAGAGTGATTAAAGAGAGGCAGAGATAAAAAAAAAGAGGTGCATAGTGAAAAGGCTAGTTAAGGTCGGGATGAAACATGCAACCGTTCAAACACATGGTAGAAACGTTTAACTGTTTAGGTGCATTGCATCCAAACATGAGATTTCCTATATGTTAAGTGTCTCAAAACTAACAAGATTTTTGGATATGCAAATTAGCTTTGGTGGTTGATTTTGTTGGTACTCTAGCCTCCCCTCCTTAACAAGATCCAAAGGCACAGATGGCCCTCCGCAAGCAATCTACCAATCATTGGTCCTGAGGATAGCCCGACATCGGCTATTCTGCAGCTAGAATCAACAGCTGCTGAAGAGAATAAGATGTTACTTCTCCGCATATTGGAAATGTGGGACGCCTGGTCTAATGGTAGGGAACCTCCAAGTGCAATCCCTGGGTTCCCTGAGTTGATCCCTACGTCTGGTGAGGTTATCAACTGTAACGATCCGACCAGTCGTTTTGAGATTTTATACTTTGATCGCCAGTTCTCAGGCATGACTTGCCCCGTATGATGTATTATGACTGATGTAGATCGTTGGTTTTTGTTTTCATGGAAATTGGTATGAATTTAAAAGAACAGTCTCAGTTGAAAGCTTTGAATTTGAAAGGTTTGACCAAGAGTTGACTTAATTGTATATGAGCTCGGATCGGAATTTTTATTATTTGGTTAGCTTCGTTGGGTGATTTATGACTTAGGAGCGTGATCAGAATTTATTTTGGAGGTCGGGTGTAGAATTAGGCTTGAATTGGCGAAGTTAGTATTTTGGCGAATTCCGGTTGATAAACGAGATTTTGATATAGGGGTCGAAATAAAATTCTGAGAGTTGCAGTAGCTCCGTTATGTCATTTGGGATGTGCGTGCAAAGTTTCCGATCATTCAGACGAGGTTTGGTAGACTTTTTGATTGAAAATGTATTTTTAGAGCTTTTGAAAATTTTAAGGTTGAATTCGATGAAAAATTTGTGTTTTGATGTTGTTTTAAGCGTTCCGAAGATTGGAACAAGTTTGAATGATATTTTAGGATTGGTTGGCATGTTTGGTTGAGGTCCCGGGGGGCCTCGGGTGAGTTTCGGGGTGGTTTCGGACAATTTCTAAGCTATTTTTGACTGATGGTTTTTGGCTACAGCAGTGTTCTATGCGATTGCGGAAAATGGACGCGATCGCGATGAGTAAAATGCAAGAAATTTGCCAGTGCTTCGCGATTGCGGAGACGAAATATTCTATTGCATTGATCCCACTTTGGAAGCTTATATCTCAGTATCTATAAGGAATTTGGAGATAATCTAAACATACATATTGTAGCCCTTTGTGTCTAATTTTCAGAAATATAAATTAATTGGAATTTAAAGTTGTGTACAAAAGGTTATGGTGGTTACACTATAGGGTGCCTGGGAAGGTCTCTAATACACAGGGCTGACTTTGGAAGCTTATATCTCGAAATGTATAAGGATTCAGAAATGAGAAACATATGAAATTATATCCCTATGTGTCTAGTTTTCATAACATCAAACCATTTGTAATTTGGAGTTGTGTGCAAAACGTTATGACCGTTATACTGGAGGCTGTCCGGAAGAGCTGGGAACTGTTCATCACGATCGCGAAGCATTGTCCGCGATCGCGAAGGGTAAATTATGGGATGAGAAAAGTTGTTCTTCCCGATCGCAAACCATTTACTGCGATTGCGAAGAGTAAATACCTGGGGAGATGCTTTATTTCATGGTTTCGGCCATTTTTAACATTTTTGGACCAAGGGAGCCTGGGTGAGGCAATTTTTCGAGAGATTTTTAAGGAAAATATTGGGGTAAGTGTTCTTAACTCAATTTTGGTTGTATAACTTGAATCTATTACTAGTTTTGGCGTTTAATCCGTGAATTTTGATAGAAAAGGTTAGAAAACCCCTTTTGGATAGAAATACGGATTTGAGGGTCGAAATGTTATGGGAATTGGATAATTTTGGTATGGTTAGACTCGTGGCGAGATGAGGAATCCGATGATGTTAATTTTCTGATTTTTCGAGAAGTGGGCCCGGAGCTCGGGTTTTGCTAATTTTGAGATTTTTACTATTTTTCGATTGTTTTCGATTGGGTATTGTCCCAATGACATATTATGACGTATTCGTCCTAATTTTTGATATATTCGATGCACGTGGAGGCCAATTCGAGGGGCAAAGGCGTCGCGAGTAAAAGAAATAGCCGGTTCGAGGTGAGTAATGTTTGTAAATGACATCCTGAGGGTTTGAAATCCCAGATTTGCACACCATAGTGCTGTATTGAGGTGAGATGCACGTCAGATAGCGAGCGTGGGGTAGAGCACCATTGGGGATTGTGACATGATCCGTCCCAATTGATGAAATTACTGCGTATTTGACTGAAACTACTAGTGATCATCATAATTTGGGTTGATTGCCATATTTGGACTTCGTGCCAATTATTTGAACCCTTCGAGGATTGTTGTCAATAATTCCTCACTGATTTAATTATATATTTGAACTCAGTCATGTATTTTCCACTATTTTAAAAACTCAGCCAAGTTATTATGCCTTAAACACTCAAAATGATATTACTAAAAATAATTTTGGGTTGAGCATCATGTTTTATTGTTGCCCGAGTGTCTTATGTGATTATGTTGACTGAGTAAGGCCGAGGGCTTGTATTGTGAGGATATATGGATTGGGCTGCGCGTCGCAGCGGTTACTATATGATATTTTTCTGAGAGTGTGCCCGAGGGGCTGATACTGTTCTGAGTTACTGATACTGAGCCCAAGGGGCAGATGTCTACTTGTTATTTTGATATTGAGGCCGAGAGCCTGGTTGATTATATTGATATTGAGGCCAAGAGCCTGGTTGATGCCATGAGATGGCTTAATATTGCGCTTGGTCTGTAGGAGACCCTCCGGAGTCTGTACACACCCCCAGTGAGCGCCGTCGACGATAAATAAATGGATGTCTCGGGTTGTACGCCGCAGTGGGTACCAGAGTGTACCGTCATATACATTGTATTGCACTCATGCATTTGTTCTTATCTGTATTATCTGTTATAATATTTCTGCACTCTTATTTCATTGGCTTTTATGCTACTTCTTGCAATAATTACCTGATATCCTGGCGTTATCTGTTAACGGAGTGTTGTGCCAGAGGGGCTAACTTATGTGCTTGCTTTGCATTCATTTTCTTAACTGTTGGAAAAAGACATTTTCAAAAGAGGTTTTAAACCGAGCTCAGATATTTATAAAGATTTTACAGTTTCACTGTTTTTCTCAAAGGGTTTACAATGCTCCTATATAGCATGATGGCTTGCTTTACGTGATTTCTTACTTGTCAGTTGTTATTTACCCTTTATTCATTGAGTTGGAGTACTCACTTTAAACCTGCACCTCGTGTGCAGTTACAGGTATTTATTCACCCGGCAGTGGGTATAGGCTGTTTGGAGGCAGAGTTGTAAGAGCTTAGCGATGTGACTGCCAGCGTTCGCAGCACCGTTTTCTTTCTGCGACAATCATTTTTCCTGTTCAGTGTACTTCTAGACTTGTAAATTTAAATTTCATCTTTATAGATGCTCGTGACTTGTAACACTCCGGTTAGGGCTATGTTGGGTTGGATTTCCGTATTTTTATCTATACTTTCGATATTTAGTATTATTAAACTATGTTGTACTATAATTGTGTTAAATAATTATTTTAAAAGGATGAATTGGGTTGAATGGCTGGCCTTGTCTTCACGAGAGGCGCCATCACGACCAGGTTCGGGATTTGGGTCGTGACAAGTTGGTATCAGAGCCTAGGTTACTAGGTCTCGCGAGTTATGAGCATGTTTAGTAGAGTCTCGCAGATCAGTACGGAGACGTCTGTATTTATCCTCGAGAGGCTGCAGAACCTTTAGGAAAACTTCATATTCTTGAAATTCTTATCGTTCGTCCTTGATTCATCTTGAAAAAGTAACTCTCAAAATTCCTTCCACGTGTTCGTATGCACGGGCGAGTGCTCAGTATTAGATGTGCCTTGATGGCTTGTAATTCCTTGATCGAAGGGCGAGACGTGATCTCTGTGAGTTTGATGTTAGGCCAGTCTGGAGGACTTGAGGCCGGATCTTTGCCTATGGCTCGAGCACCGAGGTGCTGATGGTGCGAGCTAGTGTTTTGAACTTATATATCTAGTATTTTCCCCATTAGTGGGAATGATGGTTGGATAGCTAAGCAATGAGTATGTTAGTACTGCGAGATGTATCTATATGACTTGGAAGTGACGAGGAAGGGCTGCAGGATGATAGATGAACTATTAAGTGTTTGATTTTCATTGTGATTGGATGTGTAGCCCCGAGTTATGGGCACGTGAAGAATCATTTCATGTCTCATATTTGGAGTGAAGTAAATTTCATTTTACGGTATGAGTTTAGACTCAGGAAGATTCAGTGATTTTGTAATATGTATGATAGTGGAAGGTATGCAAAAATGTTAATTGGAGGTAAATCAGGTGGGTTATCTCCTGCGGAGTGTTCTAAGGTGGTGTGATCCTTATGTTGTCTATTAGAAGATCTCGTTTACAAGTGAAGAATATGCATTGAAATCTAAATTGGGCTGCCTAGAGAGTGGGCTTAACTGTTGTGTGAGTGAATGCAAGAATTTCTGAAGAGTTAAAATTCCAGAAGATTTGTGTTTCCACAAGCTTATGAAGAAGTGAGTTCAATCTCACTATGGTATTACGACAACAATAGAGTATATGCGTTATGATTTATTGAGTGCGTTTTGATCTATGGCTTGGAGCCAAGTTGGGGAGTTTGCTATTAATTAAGTTGATTGCACGGTTAAGAGCTATATTGTTCCAGTCTGCCATAGAGATGCCTCTATATTATTTGATCCCGGTTCCACCTATTCGTATGTGTCATCATATTTTGCTCATTATTTGGGTACGCCCCAAGAGCTTCTTTCTTTACCTGTTCATGTATCTACCCTGGTGGGCGATACTGTTGTTGTGGACCGTGTGTACCGGTCATGTGTTGTGATTATTGAGGGTCTGGAGACCCGAGTTGATCTATTGCTATTGAGCATGATGGACTTTGATATTATATTGGGTATGGATCGTTTATCTCTGTGTCATGCTATTATAGACTATCATGCTAAGACAGTTACTTTGGCTATTCCGGGTGTACCGCAGATCGAGTGGCGTGGTATGACTGATTATGTTCCTAGCAGAGTAATTTCTTTCTTGAAAGCCCAATGTATGGTTGGGAAGGGTTGTCTGTCATATCTAGCTTTTGTGCGAGATGTTGGAGCTGAGACTCCTAGTATTGATTCTATCCCAGTTGTGAGGGATTTTTAATCCATTGCATCACCCTTGACCAAGTTGACTCGGAAGGGTGCACCGTTTGTATGGTCGGACGAGTGTGAGAAGAGCTTTCAGAAGCTCAAGATAGCTTTGACCACATCTCCAGTGTTGGTTTTGCCATCAATTTCAGATTCATATTGTATATTGTGAACTCCTTCTACATGGGAGCAAATAGAAGATTTCTAACTGCACGGAATGAAATTTTCCTATAGCCCAGAAATTCTAATGAGATTTTGTGTTTGCAACAAGATGGCATGATAGACGTGGTGTATGGTACATGCTTAATATTTTCATGTGCAAGGTGGCAGTTCATTCTTAAAGGGTAGGTCACGAGTTCTGGATGGAATAGTCAGTTTCAAGTATTTAGATGAATGTTATAACTGCTCGATAAGACCTGAGAAGGGTGCGTACTATATTTTACCCAACAAATGTCTATTGGTATTACAACACCCACTTGGTTGATCGACTACCAATATTTCGATCTTGCTATACATTGTAGGAAAATTTTAAGAATAATTATCATGAAATGATCGTACTTGAGGGATGTGTCAGTCATTGAGTGCTGAGGTTGTGATCAGTTACGGTGATTTATGTAATCTAGGAATTTGGAGATGGGGAATTCTTAAAAATATACTATTTCGGGATTGTGGCATGTTTGAGGTGAGTGTCTTACCTAAACTCTTTGGATGCACTAGTCGAGCTAATTGATGGTGATAACTATGCACTGTGAGCGCGAATATATGTGAGGTTTGAACCTGTGTGCAAGCACCGAGCCAATATTCATGCTCGGAAGATGCGTAGGCTATGATATGCCTAGAGTGGGATATTGAACTTAAAGGAATAATGTTTCTCGTATTCGTAGCTTTGTTAAGAACTATCCAGACTACACTTGAGATTTCCAAGATGCTAAATTCCGGAACAAACTTGGTAATTACTAATTCTGCATTAATGTGCTGGTTTGAGCTGTGACAACATAGTTTGCTCATGCCTTCGATATAAATTGTTATTTATGCCAGTCCAGGAGTATGAGAATCTTATTTCATTCAGCATATATAGGTGTACTTGTTGGATTGCTCCTATATGATATGCTTGGACTGGAGGTCTGTGACCGTGCCAGGTGGATTATGTTGTTGACAACTAAGTTGCTCGTGAAGTTGATGTCAATGTGAGCTATAGAAGAGTTGGTTATTATTATTCTATTCATATATCTTGGTTCCCTTGTGATTGATGAGCTCATGGCATATCGTTAGGATGGTACTTGTGGAACTTGCAAAGCGACTCTCTTCTTTGAGGTATTTTTCCCTTTCTGAGGTAGATGGATGGTGCAATATTGAGGTTTACTGGTATGGAATTGTATCATGTACTTCTCCGTGGGTATGATGATTCACTGGTGGTACTAGATATCAAATTGCGCTTGGTTGATGATTTTGATCATGGTGACTTGGGGCGTCTCATATGAACTAGTGTCTCGATAGGGTCACGCATGGCAGCAAAGCGATGTGGAGATATGACCTTCCGGGTTAGATTCGTGTGTTCTATTTCTATGATATGAGACGGGTTCTCAGCCTTGCGGTGTGGTGGTACTGGTGAGCTTGAGGTACAACTCTTTCATTTGAGTCATTTTCATAATTTGAGTATGTTCATGCCGTTGCTTATTGGGGCGCATATTATTCTAGTTGTGGCTTAGGCCCTGTTGATGTGTCATATCACTAGAGTGGTGTGTTGGATTAGAGGAGATCGTTGGGATCATTAATGAGTACAAACAAATTTAATTTCATAATGTTGGAAAGATAATATCGAGGTTCGGCTTAAAAATTTGCTATGGTAATTGCCAGAGGAGAAATGGCTTCATGAATGGTTAATATGAGAAATGGTTATGGTTTACTGCGTAGTTCATTTATCATTGGAAGTATATGAAAGTGTTGGAATGAGACTGGAGCTGATAAGAGGTTTTCTATCAGTATTTGGTTGTTGTGGGCAGCTGCTGTAGATGGAAGTTATCGCTGCATGTGTTTGAGTTATGTGGTATATCATATAATTGCACCTGAGATTGCAGGCATGGGATATTACAGTTGGTTCGGGCCTATCAGCGTATGAGTGTGAGATTTTGATCGTATTGATGGTTTCAGAAGTGAAAATATGGTTCTATGATTCATGGGTTAGATTGGGTTGTGTAATTTCAGTTTCTATGTGTTATCGAACCTATATGAGATAGGGTGAAGTGGGATCACCCCCGGGTATAGGCATGGTAAGGCTATTCAGCGATTGGTTGGCTTTTAGAACAACTCTGGGTACGTTCGAGGATGAACGTGTGTTTAAGTGGGGGAGGATGTAATGACCCGGCCAGTCGTTTTGAGATTTTACACTTTGATCGCCAGTTCTCGGGCATGACTTGCCCCATATGATGTATTATGACTCATGGAGATCGTTAGTTTTTGTTTTCATCGAAATCGGTATGAATTTAAAAGAACAGTCTCAGTTGAAAGCTTTGAATTTGAAAAGTTTGACCAAGAGTTGACTTATTCGTATATGATCTCGGATCAAAATTTTTATTATTTGGTTAGCTTCGTTGGGTGATTTATGACTTAGGAGCGTGATCGGAATTGGTTTTGGAGGTCGGGTGTAGAATTAGGCTTGAATTGGCGAAGTTAGTATTTTGGCGAATTCCGGTTGATAGGCGAGATTTTGATATAGGGGTCGGAATGGAATTCTGAGAGTTGCAGTAGCTCCGTTATGTCATTTGGGATGTGCATGCAAAGTTTCAGATCATTCGGACGAGGTTTGGTAGACTTTTTGATTGAAAATGTGTTTTTAGAGCTTTTGAAAATTTTAAGGTTGAATCCGATGAAAAATTTGTGTTTTGATGTTGCTTTAAGCGTTCAGAAGATTGGAACAAGTTTGAATGATGTTTTAGGATTGGTTGGCATGTTTGGTTGAGGTCCCGGGGGGCCTCGGGTGAGTTTTGGGGGAGGTTCCGGACCATTTCTAAGCTATTTTTAACTGCTGGTTTTTGGCTACAGCAGTGTTCTATGCGATCGCGTAAAAATGAACGCGATCGCGATGAGTAAAATGCGAGAAATTTGCCAGTGCTTCGCGCTCGCGGAGAAGAAATATTCAGTTGCATTGATCCCACTTCGGAAGCTTATATCTCACAATCTATAAGGAATTTGGAGATAATATAAAAATACAAATTGTATCCCTTTGTGTCTAGTTTTCAGAAATGTAAATTAGTTGGAATTTAAAGTTGTGTACAAAAGGTTATGGTGGTTACACTATAGGGTGCCCGGGAAGGTCTCTAATACAGAGGGCTGACGTTGGAAGCTTATATCTCGAAATGTATAAAGATTCAGGAAATGATCAACATATGAAATTATAGCCCTATGTGTCTAGTTTTCATAACATCAAACCATTTGTAATTTACAGTTGTGTGCAAACGGTTATGACCATTATACTGGAGGCTGTCCGGAAGAGCTGGGAACTGTTCATCGCGATCGCGAAGCATTGACCGCGATCGCGAAGGGTAAATTATGGGATGAGAAAAGTTTTTCTTCGCGATCGCAAACCATTTTCTGCGATCGCAAAGAGTAAATACCTGGGCAGAAGCTTTATTTCATGGTTTTGGCCATGTTTAACATTTTTGGACCAAGGGAGCTCGGGTGAGGCGATTTTTCGAGAGATTTTTAAGGAAAACATTGTGGTAAGTGTTCTTAATGCAATTTTGGTTGTATAACTTGAATCTATTACTAGTTTTGGCATTTAATCCGTGAATTTTGATAGAAATGGTTAGAAAAACCCTCTTGGATAGAAATACGGATTTGAGGGTCGAAATGTTATGAGAATTGGATAATTTTGGTATGGTTAGACTCGTGGCGAGATGACGAATCCGATGATGTTAATTTTCTGATTTTTCAAGAAGTGGGCCTGGAGCTCGGGTTTTGCTAATTTTGAGATTTTTACTATTTTTCGATTGGGTATTGCCCCAATGACATATTATGACGTATTCATCCTGATTTTGGATAGATTCGACGCACGTGGAGGCCAATTCGAGGGGCAAAGGCATCGCGAGTTAAAGAAATAGCGGTTCGAGGTGAGTAATGTTTGTAAATGATATCCTGAGGGTTTGAAACCCTGGATTTGCACACCATAGTGCTGTATTGAGGTGACTTGCACGCCGGACAGCGAGCGTGGGGTAGATCACCATTGGGGATTGTGACTTGATTCGTCCCGATTGATGAAATTACTGCGTATTTGACCGAAACTACTTGTTATCATCATAATTTGGGCTGATTGCCATATTTGGGCTTCGTGCCAATTATTTGAACCCTTCAGGGATTGTTGTCGATAATTCCTCACTAATTTAGTTATATATTTGAACTCAGTCATGTATTTTCCACTGTTTTAAAA
Organism: Nicotiana glauca; assembly: GCA_026770625.1. NCBI lineage: Eukaryota > Viridiplantae > Streptophyta > Magnoliopsida > Solanales > Solanaceae > Nicotiana > Nicotiana glauca. Next base: position 35,219 of record MU762657.1, read on the forward strand.
ACTCAGCCAAGTTATTATGCCTTAAACACTCGAAATGATATTACTAAAAATATTTTTGGGCTCAACATCATGTTTTATTATTGCCCGAGTGGCTTATGTTATTATGTTGACTGAGTAAGGTCGAGGGCCTGTATTGTGAAGATATATGGATTGGGCTGCGTGCCGCAGCGGTTACTATATGATATTGTTCTGAGAGTGAGCCGGAGGGGCTGATACTGTTCTGAGTTACTGATACTGAGCCCGAGGGGTATATTTCTACTTGTTATTTTGATATTGTGGCCTAGAGCCTGGTTGATTCCATGAGATGACTTGATATTGCGCTTGGGCTATAGGAGCCCCTCCGGAGTCTGTACACACCCCGAGTGAGCGCCGTCGACGATAAATAAATGGATGGCTCGGGCTGTACGCCGCAGTGGGTACCAGAGTGTACCGTCATATGCATTGCATTGTACTCATGCATTTGTTCTTATCTGTATTATCTGTCATAATATTTCTGCATTCTTATTTCATTGGTTTTTATGCTACTTCTTGCAATAATTACCTGATATCTTGGCGTTATCTGGTAACGGAGTGTTGTGCTCGAGGGGCTGACTTCTGTGCTTGTTTGCACTACTTGTTTTGTATTTATTTGCTTAACTGTTGGAAAAAGACATTTTCAAAAGAGGTTTTAAACTGAGCTAAGATATTTCTAAAGATTTCACAGTTTCACTATTTTTTCCAAAGGGTTTACACTGCTCCTATATAGCATGATGGCTTTCTTTACATGATTTCTTACTGCTCAGTTGTTATTTACCCTTATTACTCACTGAGTTGGAGTACTCACTTTACTCCCTGCACCTCGTGTGCAGTTGCAGGTATTTTTTCACCCGGCAGCGGGTATAGGCTGTTTGGAGGCAGAGTTGTAAGAGCTTAGCGAGGTGACTGCCAGCGTTCGCATCACCGTTTTCTTTTTGCGACATTCATTTTTCCTGTTTAGTGGACTTCTAGACTTGTAAATGTAAATTTCATCTTTATAGATGCTCGTGACTTGTGACACCCCGGTTAGGGCTGTGTTGGGTTGGATTTCCACATTTTTATCTATACTTTTGATATTTGGTATTATTAAACTATGTTGTACTATAATTGTGTTAAATAATTATTTTAAAATGATGAATTGGGTCGACTGGCTGGCCTTGTCTTCACGAGAGGCGCCATCACGTCCAGGTTTGGGATTTGGGTCGTGACACCAACGCCCCTGTGCCAAACCCACTGATCCCATACAGCACCCTCCAATGCCATCCAATGTTCATGGCATGCCTTCTGTGGTTCGCCCCCAGGCACCAGTTTCTGGGGCACAACCAACTTTCCCACGACTGTATTTTGAGCCTCCAATGTTCACCTTTCAGGGTCCACAACTTCAATCAACAATAACATATGTGACCCCATGTTCTTTCACACAACCTTCACAATATGATCTCTCGGTGGAGCAAGAAAAGGTGGTTGAAATCCTGGGCAAGAGGAAATGGCTCGGAATATGAAGAGCCTCGAACAAAGCTTAAAAAGCATGCAAGGTCTGAGTGGCCAAAAGAGTGTATCATACTCTGACCTCTGTATGTTTCCCTATGTCCACTTGCCAATTGGCTTCAAGATGCTAAAATTTGAAAAGTACAATGGGCACGGAGACCCGATCGCTCATATGAAATCATACTGTAACCAGTTGAGGGGTGCTGGTGGAAAAGAGGAGCTGCTAATGGCCTATTTTGAGGAAAGCCTTACCGGAATTGCTTCTGAGTGGTATGCGGATCAAGAAATTACTCATTGGCATGTGTGGGACGATATGGCTCGAGATTTTGTCCGCCAGTTCCAATATAATGTGGACATTGCTCCTGAAAGAAACTCCTTGACCAATTTGAAAAGGAAAACCGTGGAAAGCTTCCGCAAATATGCCGTCAAATGGCGTGAGCAAGCTGCTAGGGTAAAGCCTCCAATGGACGAAATTGAAATGGTCACGGTTTTTCTGTAGTCCCAAGAGGCTGACTACTTCTAGAACATGATGTCTGCTGTGGGTAAGCCGTTTGCTGAGCTCAAAATTGGGGAAATGGTTGAAAACGGTTTAAAAATGGGTCGAATCTTGAGTCATGTTGCTTTTAAATCCACATCACCAGATGTCCAAAATGGTTCGGAGGGTTTGATGAACAGAAATGGGAGTGAGGAGGGAGCCATGATGGTTTCAAGCTCGAAAGGGGCCCGCAGGTCATTCAGCTAGTCATATGAGCCTCCTATGGTCCCTCAACTTTATTATTCCCTCCCAGATGCTGCTTATGTCGTGGCACCGCCTCCCTATGAGGTGATGCACGCGCAATCTTACACGTAACCACAACATTGTACACAAAACCGAGCTCCACCTCCCAGAAATGCCCATCCTTACCAAGCTCCATATAATCCTCAACCAAATGATTCCCAATACAATCCTAACCCAAAAGAGTCTTTCAGAGAGAATCAATTCACCCCTATTGGTGAATCATATTCAAACTTGTTCCAAAAGCTAATCAGGCTAAATCTATTACAGCCAATGGCCCCGAATCGGTCGAACCCCTAGTCCCCCTCGCACTGAGCTTATGCTATATATGAATACCACTCTGGAGCAGTGGGACATAGTACACCGAACTGTTAGACCCTTAAAGGGGTAGTTGAGGATTTGATTGAAGCTGAAAGAATTGTTTTTTGGGATGAAGAATCTCCTGATGTGATGAACACTCTGTTGCCTTCCCACAATATCGGGGCAATATTCAGAATGATTTGTGAAGCTGAGGAATTTGACCCGGTACTGAAGGCCATTATAGCCATTGCCGAGACAGAAGAAAAGCCAAAAAATGATTGCCAAACATGAAAGTTCCCCATCAGACGGGAGTCTCGGTAACCAGTCTTGCTATCCTTTCTACATCCGGATTATCCCAGGTGTGATCTGGATGTTTTAACTTATTGTCTTACTTTATGATGTAACCCCTTCTATCTTCAGTAACTTGTAAAAATAAAATAAAAAATGAAAAATCAAATGACATTAATATTTCATTGTCTAGGAATATCTCTTTTCTTAATCTTGTCATTTTTATTCTCTTTTTAGTTCTATTAAATGCAGATTTCAATAACATGACATGCTTGTGAACTTCATGCCCAAATCCTGAAAAGCTGTCAGACCTCGAAATAATGAATCAAGAATTAGATTGCAATGAAGATAAGTCTAAGGAAATAAAACAAAGAGTTGGAAAAACTGAAGGAAAATTGGTTCCATATTGGAAAGATCCATACATTGCAACAAGAGTACTGCCCAAAAGAGTGCGTTGTACTTGCGATACACCGAAGAAATGTCCCTGAAATAACTATCAATGCAAATGCATACAAAGGTACTATGTTGGATCTTCTATACAACATTAATGTTCTCCGGTTGGGATGAAGAAGGCTTTCTTTCTTAGTATCCAAATATTCAACCCTTTGCAAACCTTTTGAGCCGGATCCTGTTCTTTGATTACCCTCTTTGGAACTTGGAAGTTATTGTGGAGAAAATTCAAATGAATGAAAAATGAAAAAAAAATGAAAAGAGAAGAAAAAGAAAAATACAAAAAAGGGGAAGAAAAAGGAAAAAAGAAAATGAAGTGAAAATTTTAAAAAAAAAAGAGGAAAAAGGAACGGAAAAAGAAAGAGAAAACAAAACAAAGCATAAAAACACAAAAAAACCCAAAAACAAAGTTTCCCTGAACTACGTTCGACTTGATTCCGAAAGGATACGTAGGCAACCTCTCTTTAAGGTTCAGTCACACCAAAACAAAATCCAATTTCCCCCAAAAGTGAAACTGGGGCAGATGTTATAATGGTTCGACGATGATCCCGCCTAAATGGTTCCAAAGTTGTAACTCGGTCCAAATTCTTTTTACCCCAAATCCTGTTCAAGTCCTTTCGATCAATCATTGAACGGTGTTCAAAATCGGAGAACGCAGTTGTTTGAACCCGATGCAATCAAGATAAGAGAAATAAAATGAGAGAGTCGTATTGGTGAAAACCTACGGGCACCGTAAGGAGATGGTAGGAAAAGAAATTGAAATGAGAGAATTTTGTTAGTGAAAACTCGTAAAAAGCATGATAAGGAGACGGTGAGAAGAGAAATGAGAGAGGTCGATATGCAAAAACCCTCAAAGGGCGCCGTTGATCGAAAAGAAGAAATCCCTTACAACCATTGGCACTGAAAGAGTCCTGGCAAGATTTTTTGGTTTTAAAACACTGGTCATAATGGGTTTATGAGAAGATGGATTAGTTGTGTAGATTGGGTATTCAGTCCAAGAAGCATGTCATGTCTATTTGAAGTCTGCATGCACTCCAGATAAGTCCTTCTTTCCTCCCCGAAAGGGACACTTCTCTTTAAATTCACTTTCTTGTCCTTTGTTTACTTTTCTTTGAATCCCTTTCGGTCTAACTCTATTTCGAAACTAATTCAAAGAAGAGATGGCAAGATTGATTTTACAGGGTTCTGCTTAACAAAAGCCAAATTCAAAGAAAATCACCCAGCCTCAGCGGGTGCATCAAGTCGATCCCAACTGACCATGATGGCCGATGCTCTGAAGTCAAAATTATTGAAAATGAAAGAAATCCAAAGTCAAGTGCCTATAGAGGAAGAATAAGATAAAAGGGATAAAGCCCCATACGGGTGAACCGTCGTGAGAAATTTTAGAAAGTTGATTTCCTCAGTTTTAGAAGAGAGAGCAATCTTCAGAAAGCCAACAAGCAACAGAAGTTCTCACCAAAAGAGTTGGGCCGAGATCAAGTGATCAAAACAATCAAGGCCACAAAACCAACTACCGTTTCAAACTAACAATTGTTCTTTGTTTGAAAACATGAAACATGTGCAATCCAAAGCAACCTTTCAAGAAGCAGGTGCAACCAAAAATAAGAAAATGCTCAAAGGCGAGAAATAGCTTTGCAGCAACAATCCGTAAAAAGGGAAGTTCCCTCCAAATTTTTTCCCGCATTTACTCATTCCATGAAATAAAAAAGAAGAGAGGGGAAAACAAAATTGAAAAAAAAAGATATAAAAAGAAAAATTCAAAAAAAAAAAACAGGTAGCTTTGGACCCCCAATATCTATTTTTACGATTTTCCAACATAGGGTCTCCACTACCTATTTGACATTATTTTTAGACAAATGGTCTCCACTCTCTAGTCGCCTTTTGACAACATAAGGTCTCCACTCCCTAGTTGTGCTTATTTTTAGACATAAGGTCTCCACTCCCTAGTCGCCTTTTGCCAACATAGGGTCTCTAGTCCCTAGTTGAGATTATTTTAGACATAAGGTCTCCACTCCCTGTCGCCTTTTGCCAACATAGGGTCTCCACTCCCTAGTTGAGATTATTTTAGACATGGGGTCTCCACTCCCTAGTCGCCTTTTGCTAACATAGACATAGGATCTCCACTCCCTAGTCGCCTTTTGCCAACATAGGGTCTCCACTCCCTAGTCGCCTTTTGCCAACATAGGGTCTCCACTCTCTAGTTGAGATTATTTTAGACATAGGGTCTCCACTCCCTAGTTGAGATTATTTTAAACATAGGGTAGTCGCCTTTTGCCAACATAGGGTCTCCATTCCCTAGTTGAGATTATTTTAGACATAGGGTCTCCACTCCCTAGTCGCCTTTTTCCAACATAGGGTCTCCATACCCTAGTCGAGATTATTTTAGACATAGGGTCTTCATTCCCTAGTCGCCTTTTGCCAACATAGGGTCTCCACTCCATAGTTGAGATTATTTTAAACATAGGGTCTCCACTCCCTAGTCGCCTTTTGCCAATATAGGGTCTCCACTCCCTAGTTGAGATTATTTTAAACACAGGGTCTCCACTCCCTAGTCGCCTTTTGCCAACATACGGTCTCCACTCCCTAGTTGAGATTATTTTAGACATAGGTTCTCCACTCCCTAGTCGCCTTTTGCCAACATAGGGTCTCCACTTCCTAGTTGAGATTATCTTAGACAAAGGGTCTCCACTCCCGAGTCGCCTTTTGCCAACATAGGATCTCCACTCCCTAGTTGTGATTATTTTAGACATAAGGTCTCCACTCCCTAGTCGCCTTTTGCCAACATAGGGTCTCCACTCCCTAGTTGATATTATTTTAGACATAGGGTCTCCACTCGCTAGTCGCCTTTTGCCAACATAGGGTATCCACTCCCTAGTTGAGATTATTTTAGACATAGGGACTCCACTCACTAATCGCCTTTTGCCAATATAGGGTCTCCACTCCCTGGTTGAGATTATTTTAGACATATGGTCTCCACTCCCTAGTAGCCTTTTTCCAACATATGGTCTCCACTCCCTAGTTGAGATTATTTTAGACATAGGGTCTCCACTCCCTAGTCGCCTTTTGCCAACATAGGGTCTCCACTCCCTAGTCGCCTTTTGCCAACATAGGGTCTCCACTCCCTAGTTGAGATTATTTAGACATAGGGTCTCCACTCCCTAGTTGCCTTTTGACAACATAGGGTCTCAACTCCCTAGTTGAGATTATTTTACACATAGGGTCTCCACTCCCTAGTCTCCTTTTTCCATCATAGGGTCTCCACTCCCTAGTTGAGATTATTTTAGACATAGGGTCTCCACTCCCTAGTCGCCTTTTGCCAACATAGGGTCTCCACTCCCTAGTCGCCTTTTGCCAACATAGGGTCTCCACTCCCTAGTTGAGACTATTTTAGATATAGGGTCTCCACTCCCTAGTTGCCTTTTGCCAACTTAGGGTTTCCACTCCCTAGTTGAGATTATTTTAGATATAGGGTCTCTACTCCCTAGTCACCTTTGCCAGCATAGGGTCTCCACTCCCTAGTTGAGATTATTTTAAACATAGGGTCTCCACTCCCTAGTTTCCTTTTGCCAACATAGGGTCTCCACTCCCTAGTTAAGATTATTTTAGACATATGGTCTCCACTCCTTAGTCGCCTTTTGCCAACATAGGATCTCCACTCCCTAGTCGCCTTTTGCCAACATAGGGTCTCCACTCCCTAGTCGCCTTTTGCTAACATAGGTGTTGGCCCAATTAAAGGTTAGTTTTGAAGACTGACAAAGGAACTCTGGATGAACCAGGTCCATCACTCAGGTGCACAGAAACGGGCAGATTCAAGCATGTGGATTGCACGTGAAGGAGATAAGCTTAACTTGGTGTATTTAATATCTCCTAATCGAAAAGGTTGCATAATTGATAAGGAGAAGGAGTCCTTAATCAAAGAGAACACAATTCAAGATAGGGAAGGTGTTAGAAGTTGAAATCAACTAGAACTCTTCTACCAAGGAAGAGTTGCATCAGAACTCTAGTTATTTCTCTATTCACTAACTCTATAAATTGCAAGATGTTCTCACATTACAAGTGTTGCACAAAAACGCAGAAGTTAAACGTGAATTGAGAGCAAAATAGCAAGGCTTTTTGCAAGCAATTCGTGTGTGATTCAAGTGTGCGAACCTGAAGCTACATGAACCAAATTGAAGAACCAACTCCATAAAGGATTTTATGTGTCTTTCTTTATTTCTAGTTCAATTGTAGTAGGTGTTTCATATTGTACCTTTCAGCTTTATCTAGAAGCAATTGTAGTAGGTATTTTGAGTATTCAAGTTAAAGTTAACTTGAAGTTGTCGCAACAGTTAGAGGTTGGTTGCTACAACGGGATTAGAGTTAATCCTTAGGTTTACAATGAGGTTTGTAAATGTTGTTTTGGCTTTGTGATTTTAGTGGAAGTTTGGGAAAATCCTACTGAGTAGTAGGTCGTGGTTTTTTTACCTTTGAGCCAGGTGTTTTCCACGTAAAAATCTCTATGTTCTTTATTTTATGTTTTTATTATTCCACAACAGTAGTAGTTTGAACACATAGAAGAACTAGGTCCTTCTAGAAGCAGTTTAAGCAAAAAATTGGGTACCATACAAATCACCCCCTCTTGTGTGGTATTGAAGTTTAGAACATCAATTGGTATCAGAGCAGGTTATCCTTGAAGAGGCTAACACCTTAGAAAAAGATCAACATGAGTGCACCACCTGGGAACTGGGAAGGGCAATCCACTGATAGGCCTCCACTCTTTAATGACCACTACTACTCTTGGTGGAAAAATAGGATGAGAGATCACATCATAGAAGAAGGCAATGAACTCTGGGACATAGTCACTGATGGTTCTCTAGCAACTACAAAGAAGAATGCTGAAGGAATGGATGTGCCAAAGACAAGAGCTGACTGCACTGCTGAGGACTTGAGGAAGTGGGAAAAGAATGCAAAGGCCAAGAAATGGCTTGTGTGTGGACTTGGTCTAGATGAGTACAGTAGAATTCAAAGCTGTACCACTGCTAAGGAAATCTGGGACACTTTTCAAGTGGCTCATGAAGGAACACCTCAAGTGAAGAGGTCCAGAGGAACACTACTGTATTCTCAATATGAGAATTTAACCATAAAGGAAGGGGAAACCATCCAAGAGATGTATATAAAGTTCACAAAACTAACAAATGAACTTAAGTCTCTTGGAAGGTTTATTCTTGAAGAAGACAAAGTTGAGAAGATTTTGACAAGGCTACTGCCAATCTCTTGGGAAAGCAAAATCACAGCTATTCAGGAATCAAAGAACATTGCCGCTCTTAAGTTGGATGCGCTAATTGGAAATCTCATAGCCTATGAACTTAGAAGGCAAACCATGAAGATGGATGCACCCAAAAAGGAAAGGAGCATGGCATTCAGAATCACTGAAGGTGCTGATCTAGAGAAGGATGAAATAACCATGATCACAAAGGAGTTCAAGAAGTACCTAATGAGAGGAAATGGTCCTACAACAAACCAAGGGTTCCTGAAAAACAAACCAATGAGGGCTGTTACAAGTGTGGGAAGACTGATCACCACATAAAAATTGCCCTCAATGGGAAATTGAATGGAAGAAGGAAATAGCTGAACGAAGGAACAAGAAGAAGGAACAGGTTCAACCCAAGAAGAACAAAGGATCAACAAAGGCTATGGTTGCGCCTGGGAAGAAAGCTCAGATAAGGACTCAAAGGATGAAGATAGAGATGAACAAGCACTTATGACAATTGGAGAATCCGATGAGGAATCTAAGGTAAGTATAATTCATCTCAAAGACAAGATTAAATTTTTGTCCAAAAAAAGCTATCTGAGTTACTCCTGGATTTCATTGATGAATTTGAGGATCTAAACAATGAAAACAAACAACTGTCTAAGGAGTGTGTGATTCTGAAAGCTAAGTGCAAAAACCTGGAACTTAGGGCTAGTGAAAGTGATAGTAAAAATGCTGAGTTGAAGAACCATGTTCATGAACTTGACACCACAGTCCTAGAGCTTAAATCTGAAAATCTAAAATTGAAATTAGGAACTGGTAAAAAGAAATCTGATCACACACAACTCACTTTAGAAGAAAATGTAGGAAAAATGAAAGATGAGTTGTACAAAAGAGATGAGCAGATAAGAGTCCTTAAGGAGGATCTAAACAAGGTTAAGCACGAGCTAGATAGAACCTGTAAATGGAATAGATCCTTCGATGCACTTTTATGGCTACATGAACACCATAGTAGCAATAAGAGAGGACTTGGATATGGGATCCCAAAAGCAAGTACCTCACACTTCCAGAGAATAAAATTTGCACACACTGTGGTAAAACTGGTCACTATAAAAGTGAATGTATTGCAAAAGAAAAGGCTAGTCAAAAGAATAAAGAATTTGTTCAAGGGAAAAATAGGCTTCCAGGTTGGACTAAAAAGAATTTGATTCACCCTTTTACCTATATAAAGGGACCCAAACTAGTTTGGGTTCCTAAGACTAACCCCTGATTTCCTTTCGCTGGTCCAAGTGAAAGGGATCGGCCAAATATGGTACATGGATAGTGGCTTTTCAAAGCATATGACAGGAAGCAAGAACCAGTTCCTTTCACTTGAGGACCTCAAAGGAGGTAATGTCTCCTTTGGAAATGGGAATAAATGTGAGATCATTGGGGTTGGAAAGGTAGGTAAGATTGATTCTCACTCTATTGAAAATGTCTACTTGATAGATGGCTTAAAGTACAGTCTTATCAGTGTATCACAATTATGTGATAAAGGTAACTTGGTAGCATTCACCACTACCAAATATTTTGTGATTAATCTTACCATTGACAAGATTGTTTTGCAGGGAAAAAGAGTAACCAATACATGCATTGTAGATTTGTTCACACTTTTAGAAAATGAACTCACTTGCTTAAGTGTGTTGGACAATGATCCCCTCCTTTTGCACAAGAGACTTGGACATGCAAGTCTGATTCAACTCAACATGTTAGTCTCCAAGGATCTGGTGATAGGGCTGCCTAACATCAAGTTCAAGGAAGACAAAGTTTGTGAGTCTAGTGCAAGGGGGAAGCAGGTAAGATCCTCTTTTAAATATAAGACAGTGGTAAGCACCACCAGAACGATGGAACTGGTCCATATGGATCTCTGTGGTCCAATAAGAACATTAAGCAGAAGCGGTAAAAGATATGTGATGGTGCTTATTGATGATTACTCTAGGTTTACATGGACAATATTTTTAACATCTAAAGATGAAGCATTTGACATGTTTACTTCTTTTGTTAGAAAAACTCAGAAACAACTAGGTAATCAATTTGCATCAATTAGGTCTATAATGGAACTGAATATGAAAATGCTAAGTTTGCTGAATTTTTGCATGCTACATCATAAATAGTTGCATGACTAGACCTCTTGTTAAGAAGATTCCCTATGAGTCACTTAAAGGGAGAAAGCTAAATATATCCCATCTTAGGGCATTTATATGCAAGTGCTTTGTGTACAATAATGACAAAGACTCCCTAGGTAAGTATGATCCCAGAAGTGATGAGGGAGTATTCTTGGGATATTCTTCACACAGTAAAGCCTATAAGATATATAGTAAAAGAACTATATGTGCAGAAAAATGTATATGTTATTTTTTAAAATTAACATTCTTTCTGAGAAGCAGGAACAAGATAACGAAGATATTGGCCTGATAGAAAATTTAAATGGTAAAACCACAGTCCAGCCTGAAGAAGCATCACAGGAAGGAACATGTGATGGAACGGGTACTTTCTCCCAGGGCAACATGATAGGGGGAACTAACTAGAGAGGAACTGATCCTCAAACCTCGAGGGAACCTGTCCATGAACCTATTCCTCAGTAACAAAACTAGGAAGGAACATCCAAAGAAATTGACACTCCTATTGCTACATCCACGAAATTGGATATAGATGAACCTGGTTCATCTGTTGATCAGAAGTTGTATAGGGGAATGATTGGTTCTCTTTTGTATCTTACTGCTAGAAGACCTGACATTGTTTTCAGTATAGGTATTTGTGCTCGATTTCAGGCAAATCCAAAGAAGTCCCACTTGACTTCTGTCAAGAGAATATTGAGATACTTGAAAGGCACCAATGACCTTTGCCTTTGGTATTCAAAAGTTAGTAATTTTAACCTAGTGGGATATGCTGACGCTGATTATGCAGGTTTCCTTATGGATACGAAGATCAACTCAGGTATGACACACTTGCTTGGTTCATGCCTTGTGTCATGGGCTACCAAAAGGCAAAATTCAATGGCCTTATCTACTGCTAAAGCTGAGTATGTTGTTGATGCTTCATGTTGTGCTCAATTGTTGTGGATCAAACAACCATTATTGAACTTTGGAATTGATGTTGGTTGCACCCCTATTTTTTATGATAACACTAGTGCTATTAGTATGATAAAGAACCCGATTCATCATAAGAGAACTAAGCACATAGCTATTAGGCACCATTTTTGAGGGACAACTATGAGAAAAGCTTGATCACTGTGGAGTTTTGTGCTACTAACAAGCAAATTGCTTACATCTTCACAAAAGCCTTAAGTAGAGATCACTTTGAGAGGAACATGTTGGAATTAGGGATGATTAAGATCACCTAAAAGGACAAGTTCAAGGTTAAACGAAAAAAAAATGAAAAAAAATTTGGATAGAGAATTTATAAATTGTGTATAATTTGATTAAATCTTGCTCAGTCTCATACTTTCCATAGTATACTCTTGTGGCTTGTGTTAAAATGACTCATTAATCTCTAATGATATTTTCTCTATTTTGGCAAATTTAGACTCACACAAGAGAGTTATCAGTGAAAAACCTGGTTCATCAAGGTAACACGATATGTATTCTGCACTCTGCATAATTTGAAATAACTATATTTTAATCATGAGCGGAGTCATACCAAATACCAAACTCCTTTTGGACTTATCCATTACAAGTGAACCAGTCCCGTTTAACAAAGTCCCAATCGAATAGAAGTACCTAGATTCTAGGGATACACTTCAACTTCTCTTCAAAACTGAATTTCAGTTTGATTAAACTTCAAAGAGTCCGAAAAGCTGTAGTTACCCCATCAATTATTCCTCTGGATATTGATCAGCTTTAGTGTATTTCTTACTTCATCTCTCTCAAGCCATCAAAAACTCTCATTCTTCTTTCATCTTCCAAACACAATCTAATTCTTTTATTTTCATACCCTAGCCTAGATATGTCAAATACCTCTGAAAATCCTTCATCACCACCACAGGAAACCATTTCCACACCTTCTACCACTGCTTCAACCACACCAATCTCTAAGAAAAGTAGAGTAAAGATGATGGCTCATAAGATTTTTGCTGAAGGATAGGAGATCAAGAAAATAAACAAGCAATTGAAAGTAGGTAGGGAAGAAGAATCCTAGAAATCTGAAGATTCATTTAAGTCTGCTACTAAGGGGGGAGAAAGTAGGTCTTTCAAAACTGAACATATATCTTCTGATTCTAAAGTTTCTCTTGAGACAATTTCTAAAGTTGCTGCAAATTTGGAGAATAGATTTGTAGGATGTATAGCAGGTGTAGAGTCTACATAATCTGGAGAAGTTGGTGGTAAAAATGAAAATAAATAAGAGCAACCCACTCATGTTCGTATAATAAAAGAAACTGGTGTAATGGTTGTTCGGGGAGAGGAATTTACTGAAATAGAAGAGAGTATGAGTAAAATAGGGGGAAGTGGGTCTGTCGAAGCTGTTGAGGGGTTGGTTCAACTTGGAAAAAATATAGATGAACTTGTTCCATCTGAATAGGAAACCCTCATGGACCTACTGATAGAGTTATCAATGGCACCAAAACTCATGCCATTCCCTATGATTTCATTCTCACAACTGTGCTTGCATATTTCAAGGTACCTATGAGGAACTGGGTTAATACTCTGCTTGCTTGCGATTATGAAGTAAATGTCATTCTTAAAGAACCTGGTTCATCTAGAAAGACACCTATCAATAGTAAAGTCAGAGTCTTGGTACAGGAGAGTGAGGCAAAGCATATTGAGATAGCAAGGCTGAAGACACGATTGGTTGAGGTAGAATCTGAGAGAGATGTTCTCAGAACTGAACTTGCAAGGGAAAAGGAGAAGAATGATGGAATTATTCAAGGCATGCTAAAACTTCTCCAAGCAAATAGCCCAGCTCCTACCTCTTCCAAGCCTTAAGACTCCTAACCTAGTCTAGATCAACCAGTGACCCAATTCAGGATGTTTTGTTTTTTTGCTCATGTTTTTAGTATTTTTGTTTCTTCTTATGCTTTGTAGTAGAATCTTATCAATCATCAATGAAATTCACTATTTTTTCTCTAACTATTTGTTTATATTTCTTTAATGGTTAAAATTCTTAGTTTGATCTATGATGATTAATCCATGTTTGCATTTGAAGTAGCCTCAGTGGCCATGAGTAAGCTTTAAAATCTGGTTATCTCATATTTTATGCAACTTTTCGATGATGCCATAAGGGGGAAAAAGGTTGTGCTTTAAACAAGTGAATGTTTACACTTTGAACAGTGATGTTTATAACCTAATGTACCTGGTTTTTGATGATAAGTGATAAAAAGGAAAAATGTTTCTAACATTGTTTTGATGTTGAGCTGAGTTGAAACAGGGCCTAAGCTTATGAAAAGCACATAGTTTGTCATCATCAAAAAGGGGAATTTGTTGGCCCAAGTAAAGGTTAGTTTTGAAGACTGACAAAGGAACTCGGGATGAACCAGGTCCATCACTCAGGTGCACATAAACGAGCAGATTCAAGCATGTAGATTGCACGTGAAGGAGATCAGCTTAACTTGGTGTATTTAATATCTCCTGATCGAAAAGGGTGCATAATTGATAAGGGGAAGGAGTCCTTAATCAAAGAGAACAAAATTCAAGATAGGGAAGGTGTTAGAAGTTGAAATTAACTAGAACTCTTCTACCAAGGAAGAGTTGCATCAAAACTCTAGTTATTTCTCCATTCTCTAACTCTATAAATTGAAGGATGTTCTCACATTACAATTGTTGCACAAAAACGCAGAAGTTAAACGTGAATTGAGAGCAAAATAGCAAGCCTTTTTTCAAGCAGTTCGTGTGTGATTCAAGTGTGCGAACCTGAAGCTACATAAACCAGATTGAAGAACCAGCTCCATAAAGGATTTTATGTGTCTTTCTTTATTTCTAGTTCAATTGTAGTAGGTGTTTCATATTGTACCTTTCAGCTTTATCTAGAAGCAATTGTAGTAGATATTTTGAGTATTCAAGTTAGAGTTAACTTGAAGTTGTCGCAACAGTTAGAGGCTGGTTGCTACAACGGGATTAGAGTTAATCCTTAGGTTTAGAAAGAGGTTTGTAAACGCTGTTTTGTCTTTGTGATTTTAGTAGAAGTTTGGGAAAATCCTATTGAGTAGTAGGTCGTGGTTTTTTCACCTTTTGAGCCAGGTGTTTTCCACGTAAAAATCTCTATGTTCTATTTCTATATTTATTATTCCGCAACAGTAGTAGTTGAAACACATAGAAGAACCAGGTCCTTCCATAAGCAGTTTAAGAAAAAAATTAGGTACCACACAAATCACCCCCCTCTTGTGTGGTATTGACGTTTAGAACATCAATAGGGTCTCCACTCCCTAGTTGAGATTATTTTAGACATAGGGTCTCCACTCCTTAATCGCCTTTTGCCAACATAGGGTCTTCACTCCCTAGTTGAGATTATTTTAGACATAGGGTCTCCATTCCCTATTTGCCTTTCCAACTTAGGGTATCCACTCCCTTGTTGAGTTTATTTTTAGACATAGGGTCTCCACTCCCTAGTTGACTTATAGTATAGATATAAGGCTCCACTCTCCAATCCCATTTTCCAAGGATACACAACTCTAATTTCATTGCTTTCATTAAAGAAATAGTTTAGATTTTAGTTACAAATAACTCATGAAATTTTCCTAGTGAAAACTCGGGCAGAAAAATTTCGTTCGTTTGTTTATTTTGGTGCCTGAATAGGTTTTCACCATGAGGCAAAAGGTTTTAGATGACCAAAAGAATGAGTCTTAATCCAGAATAAAGAAAAGAAGAAAAAGAACAAAAAAGAAGTGAACTGCAAGTGCAGAAGAAGAGCAAGATGCGTACTACTCAAGTTATGATTGAAGTCACAAGCTTCGCATATCCCGACTTGATCCAAAAGCTAACCAAATGAACCAGCGGTCGCAGCTAATGAGCATCAAGATTCAAATCAGATTTTGCAGAAAGAACCAGCCAAGACTCAAGATCAAGCGTCAGAAGATTTATAGATAGGAATGTCGTAACTCGTAGTTGGTAGATTAGCTATTTTAGCTTTTCATATTTTATTTTGGTGTAATAAGGAGTTCAACAAGCAGTAGCAACAACAGCAATAGTGAAATCACAGCTTCCTGGTAGTCCCAGCTACCGAAACTTCCATACTACACCGACCTGATTCCTTTATAGCCAAGGATATGTAGGCAACCTATGAATCAAGGTTCAGTCAGGCTCTTTCAAAAATGCTTCTCATGGAGTTTCAAACGGGCAAAAAATCCCTCATAATTGCTCATTTTATCTTTGCCCGAAAACCCTTCATGTCTCCGAGGAAAGAGGGGCAGCTGTGAGCATGTGATTTTTGCCCTCTGTGAAATACTCCTATAGAATCCCAAGGAATTAGATTTTTCTTTTAATTGTTTGCCATTTTATGAATTATTGTAGAATTTTCTTAATTATTTGCATTTTTTTGTGCATGTTTAATTTTATTTAATTCATGAAAATACAAAAATAGATTGCATTTGTATTTAGAATTTATTTTTACAATTTTAGGTTAATTATTAAATTAATTGTTTTATAAAAATGAAAATCACAAAAAAAAAAATACTCACTTTGCATTTTTAACTTTTTAATTTTAGATTTTGTAGTTTTTCTTTTATTTTGGGAATTAATTAATGGTTGTAAATACTATGACTAGTAATTATCTTAATTTGGTCAATTAATTTAATTTTAAGAGTTAATTTAGGTTTTAAATTAATTTGGAAAAAGAAAAGGAAAATTGAAAATTGAAAAGAAAAAGAAAAGAAAGTGAAGTAAGGCTGATTTTTGGGCTATTCTAATCGAATTTCCCCATGCCCAAATAATTTCCCCCAAAAACCGTTCAATCTGGCCCAAAACCCACGTCATTTGGAGTTCCTTTGGTCTAAACAAATCTGATCCCTTCATTTGTTTTCATCCAACGATCCAGATGCCTCAACCCTTCTTTGTTTATAACTGTCCAAACGACATCCAAACAACCTAGTCCAAACACCCCTCTTCAGTCTCTCTCATCTCCTCCATGAACCCTAAACCATCGCCTTAAAATCCTCACTCTCTCCGGTGGCGCCGCCGCCTCAAACCACCTCCAAATTAACACCACACAAACCCCACTCACCCCTGCCTCCCAATCCATCACCATATCCCCTCAAATCGTCACCAAATAGAACCAATTCCAGATCCAAGAGAAAAGCAGCCAAAAAAAAAGAAAATCTCCCCAAGAACTCCGAATTTTCCTTGAAAGATTAGGGTTGAAATTGGTTCTATTCGTCTGTTCTCAACGAGAAAACATGATTGCCAATTTCGGCTCAAAATCGAAGGTTCTGAAGATTTTATCAAAACCCGCTATCCATCCGTTTTTCTACGTATTTCTCCAGCCACTTTTCTTTCATTTTTTGTTTTTGTTCTCATTCTCATCTCCTTCTTCTTCTTTCCTTTTATTTCTTATTTTTCTGTTCATTTTTTTGTGTGCATTCTAATTCTAATTTATTTTTAGTTAGCACGTTTTTAGTTTATTTAATTTTTGTTGTTTGATTTTGTTCAAATTCCTTTCTGTTTTTATTTTCTTCGGATTGAAGACTTCATGAGTTCTTATAACTCTGTAGGCTTATTGTCTTGTGGGTTTCGACTTTCGAAATAGACTTGAGCTCTATCAATAGAGGCCTAAAGAAAAAGGGAGGGGTCAATTCAGGTTTTTGCAAGTCCAAGTTTTGGGTTGTTTCTTGGGTCAGACTTGGCCCATGTGGTCTGCTACGTGTAAATAATGGAGGTTTAAAATGTAAATTAGGAATTTTGATTGAGAGAATCTCTTGTAATTGATTTGAAAACTTCCTAGAAGGTGGGGAAAGGGACTGACCTAACAAACAGATCCAAAATTCAGGGTAAAAGTGAACAAATTAAAAATTGAAGAAGGGGTAAAGGTTAAAAATTGAAAATTATCTCTGTTGCCTTAGAGGTCCTCTATAATAGGCCTATTTTCATTCTTTGTTAGGAATATTTTAGAGATGACAATGCTAAAAAAAGCTGAGAAAATGGCTGAGCTGAAAAACACATAAAATCTCTTGCATTTTAGTAGAAATTGTCTTAGTTCTGCTATTATCTTCATAGTTTGAAACTTTTCTCAAGAATTTCTGGCCATTCTGGGTTCAAAAATAATTTAAAAAGACTGAGTGTTGCTGGTTTGCGAAGCCGACATACTGTTGCTGTTGATTCCCCACTTCCATTGGTTTTTCTCTTTATTCCAGGAATTCCTTGGGCTGTGGATAGCATATTGAAGTGTAAACATATAATTTAGATGTGGAAAACCAGATGAATACAAGTTGTTTTGCTGAGTTTTACTACTTTAATTTGTCCATTTCTTTCATGTTTTGTAATAGCCTAATCTAGGCGTACTATATTAGCCTTCTCATGTTGATTGGTGTGATGTAAGATGATTGGCTTCTAGTTTTCGTTTGAATTCTACTGAGAGTTTGATATGATTTTTTTTTTAGATTCAAGATAATGGCATGTTAATCTCCTGGATTTTTTCTACTGTTTATATTAAGAGAAGAGTTTAGTTGAGGTTAAATTTCACATGATTATTTATGAGCTAGCCTGAATTTAAGTATGAATACTGTGCAGTTTTGTTACCATTGCAATGGAATTCGAAATAATGTTGCACTTGGGAGTGTAATGTGGTTTAATAACACTCAAAATTTCCTTGTATATCAGGCTGTTGTATACTGATGAAAGTTAATTAGGCTTACTTGGTATTTTTTTGAGTTTAAATATCGGCTATATTTTTTGTGTGGAATCGATCTTGAGTCCCCTGTTCTTCAGCTTGTGCTTCTCGTAAGGTTTGGGCTCCCTTTGGGCCTGGACCTTGAGGCTGCTCTGAAATGAGGAGATTTGCAGCCTTACAGTTCCTTTGGGTTTGTGCTCGAGCCCAGTTTCCCTTTTGCCTTGATATGAAAGCTCTCCAAAGGACATTTGGGCCTGCTGCCAATTTGGGCTTTTCAAGCAACCAAATACTCGACCTCTTTCAACACTAGCCATTTCTAATTACTAAGTCTAGTTTGAACATTATCCTAAAAATAAATTCAAATTCCTTTAAGCCTTCTTTAATTAATTAGCCCCTTTTAAAATTAGACTTGAGGCATGCCATATTAAGCAAGCTATAATTTATGGCCCTCAAAAGATTAATTCAAACATCCTTTAAAATTAGACTTGAGGTGTGCCATAAGCAAAATTAGATAACTCATGGCCATCAGATAAGTAATTCTAACTTCTCAACATCGAGGTTTTCTATCAATTGAACTCTCCATGGCTCTCGCAAACCTTGTTATTAATTTGAAATTTCGTAGTTGCTTTAGGCGCGCTATGTAAATTGGTTTTCTTTTATTTATCAACTTCGGGTGCACATTTCATGTGACCTAATTTCAATTCTTAATAATGTTAAATAGAACGTGTGCATTTCATGTGGCGTGATTCAAGGCATGTTTTAAATAACGTTGAATCTTCCTAAAATAATTAAAAGCGGTTAATAAGTTAAAAATGCACCATAGGTTAAAACATGTAGTAAATCAGGTAATAGGCCAATTATAATAGTTTAAGCGACCGTGCTAGAACCACGAAACCCGGGAATGCCTAACACCTTCTCCCGGGTTAACAGAATTCCTTACTTAGAATTTCTAGTTTACAGATTTCAAAAGGAAAGTCGAAATTTCTTCGATTTGGGATTCAAAATAAATTGGTGACTTGGGACACCAATTAAAATATTCCAAGTTGCGACTCTAAAAAATAAATAAATAATACCATTTTGAATAATGTCACTTAAATTGGAAAAAACTCCCCTATATACCCTCGGGTGTGTAAACAGGAGGTGTGACACATCCTCCATCCCTTAAATATACGTTCGTCCTTGAACGTGCCCAGAGTTGTTCCCCAAGCCATCAGACCGCTGTATAACCTTACCATGCACATACCCGGGGGTGATCCCATATCACCCTATCCCATATAGGTCTGATAACACAACATAATTGAAATTTCTTAATTCAATCTAGCCCATAAGCCTTAGAATCCAATTTCCAACATCCGGAATTTTTTATAAGATCAGAATCTCACATCTACACACTATATAAGTCTGAACAAGCTGTATCAAGCCATATCCATAGCCCACGATGTAATCACATGATATACCGCATAACTCAAAATACTCATAGCAAAATCTCCAATCACAGTGGCTGCCCAAAACAACCCGATTTCGGTAAATAACCTCTTGTCAACCAAAACCTTATTCTAAAACCTTCGTATGCCAATGATGAAAGAAAGACGTAGAACTCATAACCATTCATCAGATCAACCAGTCATGGAACTCCCTCTCCTTTGACAAGAACTATAGCCAATTCTAAGCCGACTTTTGATATTATCCTTCCAAACATGCTGTAATCAAATTCGATATTATCCATTCTGGGTCCGATGACCTCATCTCATCCACCATGAGCACTCTAGTGACATGCCACATCAATACAATCTAAAGCCACAACCCGTGTAATCCGTGTACCAATAAGCAACATTCCAAATGTACTCAGTCATGGAAAATGACTCAAACGAGAGAGCTGTCCCGCAAGATTAACAAGTACCGCACAACAAAATGATGGAAATCTATCACACACCATAGAACCATCACATGAATCTAACACAAAGGTCCATAACTCTTCTGCAATGCGTGATCCCATCCAAACACTAGTCCATGTCATATACCTCAAGCCACCCTTCTCAAAATCAATAACCCCGTGCGATTTGACATCAAGTTTCCAAAGTGCATTACCATAACCTCGAAGAAGCAAATGGCGTAATGCCACAAAAGCCCGAAAGAACATAACCAATGCGCAATCAATCATGCAACACCCAAATACCCATCTCGCTAAAATTTTGCTATAAATCCCAAATAGAACCGCACCATGTGTACATATAACCAACAAATCACAACCCTTTGTAGCATAGAAGAGTAACTCATGGGACATATTAAATACGAATAAAAATCAATTCCAACTGAATGACACATTCCTCAACAATGTTTGTACAGATCCAACCAATCCAACTCAATACAGAATACACATCCTCATTGGGCATACCAATGGGTCCCAAATCAACTCTAGTCATCCACAAATAGATAAATAACCCTCCGAAGGTCCACAATGACCTAACCATAACACATTTTATCATCTGACTAACTTGGCCACATTTTCATAGTCCACAACTATGAAATATTCTACTCCTGAGAATTCCCAGTCTCCAAATCCATTGAACACATGAATTACCATATTTGATCCCAGCTTCACCATCTGAATATCTAATATATCTCTCATACACGATCATCCCATGAGGAATACTTCTCCCATTCTGTTGTGCCATATTTGAAAATCAGCAGTCGATCAAATATGAGAGTGCCGCAATACCAATGAGGTATCCATAAATCAAAACACAGAAACCTTCTAAAATGTACACTCTACTGAAGTAATATCAAAGAGTAATATCATTCACCTAGTCATCTGAAACCGTCTATGCTGCCTAAGAATTCAGGACCTTCCTTTCAAAACCGAATCGTGACCTTGCTTATGCAAATCTCAATCCTACATAACACACCACACCTATTATGCCATCATATGAAAAGTACGAGAATATCAAAATCAAATTTGAGTCATAAGCAAATTACTCAATTATCCAGGAACCTTCCGTTTGATCTCATCAGGAGAAAATCACAATACGCAACATAAACATGTTCCACACGCCAGTAAGAAATATGATCGATTCCAAGCCTGCACTACTATTGAATAACGAGGGTGGTCGATGCAGTTTTACTCAACTGGGTCGGGATCAAATCCACAGGGAGTTAATTTGTTTGGAATTAGGTTTATATCTAAGTCTAGATGCAGGTTTTGCTCTTAATTACACCTCCATACACTTTAGGATTGATTCTACTTCTAACTCTATTCTATTGTATACAATATTTGAAACTAAGTATAATGTTTTTGTTGTTAATTTTCAAGGGTTTAAAGAGACTAGGGTAGTGACTTATACCTAGGTGGATATCTAACGGGTAGCAAGAATCTAGGGCAAGCTTGATTAGAATGGGGTTGTAATATAACTATCACACCCAATTACTCACTCTATACCTCTTGGTAGTTTGAGCGTTTTTGCCAAATTTAGCTTTCTCAAGTCCAAATGGGTATTCATATAATTCAAGTGATATTAGCTCAAGTCGGGTAATACTATCTCTAGTATTAACCCTTTAATTGGAGCTATCAATTTCTTGAGTTCACCCCAATTCCTTGTTGGCCTAGTTTCCTAGACTTAGTTCCTTTTTCTCAAGTAGAGACTAAGTCATAAAGGCATGAATCAGTGTTTGCAACCACTAATTCTATAATTCTAGCAAGAACTAGGTTATATATCATAACCCATACACATTCAAGCCCTAGAATTCAATTTCCATTAAATACCCACACTAGGGTTGGGTCACAACCCTAGTTATGGGTCTAGCTACTTATGGAAATAACAGAAATCAAAGATGAAAAGAAGATAAAAATCATAATACTAGATTAAAATGTAAAAAATCTAATGTTGAAAGATAATTCTAGTACAAGATTACCCAAAATGGAATGTACAACCGTCTCACGTGCTCTAATAATACATAACATAACCTAAAACTGACAAAAAGTTCTATTTATTCTAAGCTGAAAGTTCCCGACAAAAATAACCTTGCGTAGGTTGTGTGGCCCCGTAATTCTGAACGTGGCCGTATTCTTGCTTTCGCGGCCGCGTAATTTTGATCACGGTCCGCGTTCTTAAAATTTGGATCTGGGTTGAGCTGAGTTTCGCGGACCGCATAATTTCAATCGTCTCCACGTAAGGGACTTCTGCGGCCGTACAATTCTGACACGAACCGCATTTCTTTCTTTTGCTCAAGTTGTGAGCTCTCTGAACTTCATGCATCGCGGTCCGCAAATTTCCATCGCGGCCGCACATTTTTGGTGCGGTCTGCGCTTATCATTTAGCCTGAAAATGCAACTCTCTGCCCCCTTTCGCGTATCGCGTATTTTTGATCACGACCGCGTTGTGGCTTTGGCGGCCGCACAATATTTGTGCGGTCCGCGTTTTAGATCTCATGGCCTAGTCTTGGTTCTTGTTCAAGTTTTGACTCCTTTATGAGTTGATTATGACTCCTTTGGCTTATTTTGAACAATTTCTTCAAGAAAGCATATTACGTTAGTTTTCGGGAATACCTTCATGCATTTTTGGCCCAAAATACAAGTAATAGAGAGAAAATAATAGGTTAAAATCCCTACTTATCAAAATTCCCATCTCGAATCGTGGTAGAAATCGTCGAGAACACTTTGGAATCCTTTGCACATAATCAAGCTATTAGAACCGAATCCCTCTAACTCAGCCAAGCCACGCAAGTCACCAAAACCCAAGAGCATTGCCACAAAACACCTGTAAGAAGCTCATCACATCAGAAGTACCCAAAGAATCGATCATACCCATTACCACACTAATCCAACCTACTACCAAATTGTCCTATTTCTCCAAGTTTCTTTTGAATTGTCTTCAAGTTGATATTTCTTCTTGCCAGAACACCACAATCTTTATCCAAAGCTCACAACAAGAGATCCTACAATAAAATCACACCGCCCTAAGGCCCATAAGCCATTGTATTCCCTCTTGAGCACCCCAAAAGTATCACAACCGAGACAATCACTCTGAAGAGACCTTATGTGAATCTAAAGTTGTTTCCTTCACCGTCGTGATACTGAAATGTATAATCCATAATGATATAGAAATACCGTGTGCCTCGACACCATCCAATGTAAATCTTAGATTCTAGTCATATACAAATCCCGAAAATTCCCAATTGCTATATATAACTCCTGAATCCATAAGAACCTTCTCAAGATCCATTCACTCTGCTCAAATCTCAAGTGCACGACTCGAACGGGCTTAACGACCTGTGCCACACTATCACGACGACACTCAAAGAAGTAATCCATACCTCTAAGCAACCGAGAAAATTCCTACCCCGTGCACACTACATCCCACGAATAACAACTCAATCATTCCATGATTCCCATATACCCATAAAGTGTAATACATCATGCATCTAGAAACCTTCTTGCCTACGTCACTCTCAAAACCAGCTTCTACAAGTCATAACCTATACACAACTATGCCTCAGACCGAAACCAATACAACACAAAACCATACAATCAACTCATCGATAACAGACTCCCCCACTTGGCTCAAAGCTATAAATAAAACATCTGAGAACTTACAATAACCATACCCTATTACTTCCATAATACCATAGTGAGATTCAACTAAATCATTCATAAGCTCATGTAACACAAACCATCTAATACCTCAAATCAGCTGCAAATCTCGCATTTATCCTCGTGACGGTCGTGTCAAATATTATAATCGATCCACACTCAAATTGCACAAATATAACCCAATGGTAGAAAAGAAAGCCTCCACACAACATCATAAAAATCGCACATCCGTAGATTACATCGCAGGTTATAACCCACCTGCTTAGCCTCAAACTGACATTTCTTTATACCCTTTCACATCCACAACAACTATGCAATCACTTAATCTTTCTAGTCTGAACCCATCAACAAGACATGAAACTCTACTTCATTCCACAAATGAAATAACACGAAAAAATCTCTTAAAAACCTTCATAACTCAAGATTGTATGACACATCCACATAAATCGAGCATCCAATAGTCCTTTTCACATCTCAATAAAACTCTTCCCTTCACCTTCAAACAATCTGAACATATCCCACAGTCAAATCCTACTCATCATATAGCCATCCAACTACTCATCAAGCCACAAATTCCACTAATAGGGATACTACCAGACTTATAATCCCAAAAGCGCGTGCTCACACAACCGAAATCTCCGTGCTCAAGCTACAGTCAAAACCCGACCTCAAGTCCTCCAGACTGGACCATCATCAACACACTAAAATCATATCTCGCACCTCATCCATGGAATCATAAGTCGTCAATGCACAACTAATATCAAGCGCTCACATGTGCCTACGAATGCATGGAAGGAATTCAAAGAGTTAAGCTTCAAGCTGAATCAATACTGGACGATAAGGAAAGAAAGATGGGAAGTTTATCCTAAATGCCCTGTAGCCTCTCGAAGATAGATATGTTCATCATCATACCGATCCATAAGACTCTACTAGCCACTTGATCATGACTTTTAGAACCTATGAACCTAGAGCTCTGATACCAATCTGCCACGACCGAAAATCCAACTAGTTGTGATGGCACCTAACTCAACCCGCTAGGTAAGCCAACTAACAACTATCCAATTCCAATGAAATAAATAAAACAATTAGATAGAGAAGTTAATTGAATCTTATATATTTCCCAAGAACTGGTAGTACAAATCATGAGATTCTAAAAATAGAATTTACAAGCCGGTATGAAATAAATACATCATCTATTCAAAAATTACATAAACAGAGTTTTATGAATCTAAGGCTACCATGAACAAGAGACATCTACAACTGGAATGCAGGTACGTCTTGAAGTCCAGCTCCCGTCGAACATAGCAACATCATCAGTCAACATCTCCACGTAAGGTGCAGAAGTGTGGTATGAGTACAACCGACCTCATATACTCAATAAATAACAACCTAACCTTAGTCTGAGAGTAGCGATGATCTGGAACAAAGGTGGGGTCCAACACTAATAGTCAACAATAGTTCGTATAACGTAAAGCAAGTAATAAAAGAAGTAGCTCAGAATTTGAAATGCTCAGCTTATTCATAGTTCCTGAAAATAGTTTCGCTTTTCAAGTATATAAATAAAAACCCAAATCCCTTACCGAAATCGTCGGAAAATATGAGCAAGTTTGAAAACAGTAATTTTTCCCAAAAACATTTCAACAGATAAGCGTTTCATTTTTAGATAGCATAAGAAAAGAACATCTCTATGCCTATATATCAAGATACAGGTAAAATCATGAATGTCACCAAAATCAGGTAGCTGAAGGAAATACATCTCTATGCATGTATCTCAAGTATGCATGTGAAATGCAATGTCTCTCAGTAATGAACTCATGTACTCACTCTCTCAGAGTACTCAATCTCATTGTCTCGCATTCTCTCTTACCTTGCTTAATACTCAGCACACTCAATCACTCAACACTTTATAATACTCGTTGTGGCGTGCAACCCGATCTACATATATATAGCCATAAGGCTCGTTGTGGTGTGCAACCCAATCCATGTATATATATATAGACATAAGGCTCGTTGCAGCGTGCAACCCGATCAAAATGTGCCTTAGCTCCACACATGTCTTGGCTCTTCCAAAATTTTGCCAGGAATTTAATCTAGAAATAAAGGCATCAAGAGTTGGAATAGGAGCAATTTAATCACAAAAAGGACATCATGTGGCGTAGGATGCAACAAGCTTCCGCATATCACAGAAAAATATTTGTCATCATTCAAGCATGTCATGACCCAAAATCCAACTAGTTTTGATGGAACGCTAACCCAATCCGCTAGGTAAGCTAACTAACAACTATCCAATTCCAATAAAATCAATAAAACATCTAAATAGAGAAGTTAACTGAATCTTATACATTCCTAAGGACTGGTAGTATAAATCATGAGCTTATAAGAATAGAATTTACAAGATATTATGAAATAAATATATCATCTGTTCAAATAGTACATAAACAGAGTTTTATGAATCTAAGGCAACCATGAACAGGAGGAAGCTACAATCGAAATGCAGGTACGTCTTCAGTTCAGCTCCCGTCGAACACAATAAAAACATCAGTCAACATCTGCACGGAAGGTGCAGAAGTGTACTATGAGTACAACTGACCACATTTACTCAATAAGTAACAAACCTAACCTTAGGTTGAGAGTAGTGACGAGCTGGAACAAAGGTTGGGTCCAACACCAATAGCCAACAACAATTCATAATAACGTAACACAAGTAATAAATGAAGTAGCTCGGAATTTAAAATGCTCTGCTTATTGATAGTTCCCGAAAATAGTTCCTCTTTTCAAGTATATCAGTGAAAACCCAAATCCTTTACTGAAATCGACGAAAATATGAGTAAGTTTGAAAATTGTAATTTTTCCCAAAAATCTTTCAATATGTAAGTGTTTCATTTTTAGATAGCATGAGGAAGTACATCTCTATTCCTACATATCAAGATATGGGTAAAATCATAAATGTCACCAAAATCGGGTAGTAGATGGAAATGCATCTCTATGCATGTATCTCAAATACGCGTGTCAAATGAAATGCCTCTCAGGGATGAACTCATGTACTCACTGAAAGTACAAGAGGGGGGGGGGGGAATTGCAAATACTTAAAATTATTAGCTTATAAGTTGACTTAAAACTTGAGTAGTCGACTGAATATGATAATTTAGCATATGTGGAAACAGAAAGTAAAATGCAGAAAACAATTGCAGGAATTAAAAATACCAGGATTTTTATACTGGTTCAGATTCAATGTGAATCCTAATCCAGTCCCTTGGGTTGCAAGGGAGTTCTCTTTAGTAAATGAGTTTCTTATGAGTACAGATGTGGTGTATATCGCTCAGTTTCTCTACCACTCATTTTTGATACACTGCCTCACCAGTTGTGTGCTCTCTTTCTATCCCTGACTTGTTACACAGCAGATCTTAGTGAACTACAATGCTTGTTTGTAGAAGAATGAAGAGAGTGATTTGGTTTGATCAAAGTATGTCCAAGCTAGGGTTTAAAAGAGTGTATAAATACTTTGATGGGAGGTAGAGGCTTGAAAACCCAAGATATTTAATCCTTGGAAAGAATTGATTCTTTCTAAGAAAAAGGAATGAGCCGTTGCTTTTCTCGATTGCTTTCCTTCAGCAGAAGAGTGCTTTACTTGATTTCTCCTTGATTGTTGGAACTTCAAATGTAGTCGCTTCCCATGATTCTTCACGTATCCTTTACTTGTCCAAGGCTTATTTGATTTTCTCCAGCTCAGCTAATCATTGTTATTGTTGATTGATTCGTTGATTAGATTGCGCCCAGATTTACGAGACCAATCCAGATTTGCTGATCACATGCTGATTTATTTCTTTCCTTGTACATCATGAACCATTCCAGCATTTTTACTTCTTGAACATGTATATTATTTGCATCATTAAAATATGATCTAACAATCACACTCTCAGAGTACTCAATCTCGTTGTCTCGCATTCTCTCCCCGTGCTTAATACTCAGCACTCTCAATCACTCAGCAATTTATAATACTCGTTGTGGCGTGCAACCCGATCCACATATATATAGCCATAAGGCTCGTAGCGACGTGCAACCCGACCCATACATATATATAGCCATAAGGCTCGTTGATATATATATATATTCAATTGCGCTCACTGGGTGTGTGCAGACTCCAGATGGGCTCCTTCAGCCCAAGCGCTATATTGCTGCAGCGTGCAGTCGATCCCATATAATGTAATCAACATGCTATGGCGTGCAGCCCGATCCTATAATATGTAATCAATATAACATGCTGCGGCGTGTAGCTCGATCCTATAGTATCACTCTCTCTCAGGCCCTCGGCTGCACTCAGTCATCAATCTCTTTAGTATGTCGGGCTCACAATGCCATGAAACTAGCCCAAAATAATGATGTGATGTGTCAATAAATGATAACATAGACTAAGATATGAAATTTATATGAATGCGTATGACTGAGTATGTAAAGCAATGAAAGTAGATAGCTCAACAACAAAAATGACCTAAGTGGGTCTCAACCGGATAAACATCTAGCCCAGGCATGGTTTCTAACATGTATTACAGCTCAATAGCTCAAGTACGTAGAGATTTTATGGTTACAGATAAGGTCAGGTAACTATACAGTACCACAAAAATAATAGAGTCACTATTCACACTATGCACGCACTCATGCACGCCACCTAGCATGTGTGTCACCTCAGTACCAATCATTTAACACGTAATTAGGGGTTTTATACCCTCAGCACCAAGTTTAGAAGTGTTACTTACCTCGAACAGGCCAATTCCAATACCAAGCAAGCCAAGCGATGCTCCAAAAATGCCACCCCGCGCGTATCGGCCTCTGAACGGCTCCAAACTAGCACAAAGCACCTCAAATACATCAAATAATGCCCAAGGGAACAAACCCAATCGATAAAGATTGGATCTTTAATCAAAAACCAAAATCGGCCAAAAGTCACCATCGGACCCGCACCTTGGAACCCGACAAAACTTACAAAATCTGATAACTCATTCAATTACGAGTCAAACCATACTAGTTTCACTTAAATTTGACTCTGAATCGATATTCAAAACTCAAAAATTCACATTATGAAACTTTTGACTAAAACCCCCAATTTCCTCTTTAAAATTTACCATCCATTAACAAAAACGAAGATAGTTTCACGAAATATAACCAAAACCTAGTACAGAACATGTTGGCCCAAGTTCAGATGAAGTTTTGAAGATTGACAAAATAAACTCAGTCATGGACCAGGTCTATCATGTGAGAAACAGTGGTTATCTAACTATACATGTGAGATGCACGTGAAGAAGATAAGTCTCAAGGATCAACAACAATATCTTCTGAACTGATCGAAAAGGTTGCATAAAGGATAAGGAGATGAAGTCTCCTTATGTGAAAAGAACTAAATCCGGATCAAGAATAAGGGTTGGAGTTTTAACTGTTCTAGGACTCGAATTCGATGAAGGATCAACAATTGAGTCTCAATCAAACTCTAATTACTAACTCTATAAATAATAATGATTGTTCTCTTTTACAAGTATTGCACATACGCAGAAGTTAAACTAAATTGAGAGCAAAAGAGCTAGGCAATTTTGCAAGCAATTTATGTGTGATTCAAGTGTGCATTCCTAAAGATACATGAACAAGATTGAAGAACCAATTCCACTGTGTCTTTCTTTATTTTTGGTTCAATTGTAGTAGGTATTTTCATATTGTACCTTTCAGCTTTTGTAGAAGCAATTGTAATAGGTACTTTGAGTATTCAAGTTATAGGCTAACTTGAAAGTGTCGCAGCAGTTAGAGGCTGGTTGCCACATTGGGATTAGAGTTTAATCCTTAGGTTTACAAGAGTTTTGTAAATGTTGTTTTGTCTCAGTGATTTTAGTGGAAGTTTGGAAAATCCTACTGAGTAGTAGGTCGTGGTTTTTTCACCTTTTGATCCACATGGCTTCCACGTAAAAATCTCTGTGCTCTTTATTTTATGCACTCTTAATTTCGCAAACAGTAATAGTAAGTACATCTAGAAGAACCAGGTTTTTCTAGTGCAAAAATTAGGTACCACGCAAATCACCCCCCCCCCCCCCGTGTGGTATTGATGTGTAGAACATCAATTGGTATCAGAGCAGGTTATCCTTGAAAAGGCTAACACCTTAGGAGAAGATCAACAATGAGTTCACCACCTGGGAACTGGGAAGGGCAATCCACTACTAGGTCTCCCCTTTTCAATGATCAGTATTATTCTTGGTGGAAGAACAGAATGAGAGATCACATTATAAGGGAAGATTATGAACTTTGGGACATAGTCATTAATGGTCCCCTAGCAACCACAAAGAAGAATGTTGAAGGAATTGATGTGCCAAAGACAAGGGTTGACTGTACTGCTGAGGAAATGGGAGAAAAATGCTAAGGCCAAGAAATGGCTTGTGTGCGGACTAGGACCAGATGAGTACAGTAGGATCCAAAGCTGTACAACTACTAAGGAAATATGGGACACTCTACAAGTGGCTCATGAAGGAACACCTCAAGTGAAAAGAACAAGAGGAACACTTCTGTATTCTCAATATGAGAACTTTACTATGAAGGAAGGAGAAACTATCCAGGAGATGTATACTAGATTCACCACTTTGACAAATGAACTTGAGTCACTTGGAAGAATTATCCTTGAAGAAGACAAGGTTGAGAAAATTCTGACAAGGGTCCTGCCTGTCACATGGGAAAGCAAAATCACTGCTTTTCAGGAATCCAAGAATATTACTACCCTTAGACTGGATGAACTGATTGGAAATTTAACTGCTTATGACATAAGGAGACAAACCATGAAGGTGGATACCCCCAAGAAGAAGAGAAGCTTAGCTCTCAGAATTGCTGAAGGTGCAGATATGGAAGATGATGAAGTGGCTATGATCACTAGGGATTTCAAAAAGTACCTGATGAGAGGAAAGGGTTCTTCAAGAGGTACAACCTTCAACAAAACAAGATCTCCAGAGAAACAGGCTAATGAGGGCTGCTACAAGTGTGGTAAGACTGATCACATGATAAAAAACTGCCCTCAATGGGAAATTGAGTTGAAGAAAGAAAGAGCTGAACGAAGAAACAGGAAGAAGGAACAGGTTCAACCAAAAAGAAACAAAGGTTCAACCAAGGCTATGGTTGCTGCTTGGGGAGAAACTTCAGATGAAGACTAAGAAGATGAAGCTGAGGAGGAGCAAGCACTAATGGCCATCGGAGAATCAGATGATGGACAACATGTAAGTATTCTTCATCTAAAAACAAGATTAAATTCTTGTCTAAAGAAAGGCTGGCTGAACTATTATTAGACTTCATTGATGAGTCTGAGATAATCAATAATGAGAAGGAAGTTCTGTCTAGGGAATGTGTGATCCTAAAAGAAAAATGTAAAAGTCTAGAGTCTAGGGCAAATGAGAGTGATAACAAAAATGCTGAGTTGAAGGACTAGGTTCTTGAACTTGACAACAGTGTCCTAGAACTTAGGTCTGAAAACTTAAAACTGAAATTAGGAACAGGAAAGAAGAAAGCTGATCACATATATCTCACTCTAGAAGAAAATTTGGGAAAAATGAAAGATGAATTATATAAGAATGATGAATTCATCAAAGTTTTAAAAGAAGATCTAGGAAAGGTAAAACATGAATTAGACAAAACTTGCAAGTGGAACAAGGCTTCTGATGCACTCTCCTGGTTGCATGAGCATCACAGTAGCAACAAGAGAGGACTTGGCTTTGAGACTCAAGCTCCAAAATGGGACCCTAAAAGCAAGTACCTCACACTTCCTAAGAATAAAATCTGCACACATTGTGGCAAGACTGGCCATTACAAAAATGAATGCAATGCAAAAGAAAAGGACAGTCAAAAGAACAAAGCTTTTGTTCAAGAAAAATACAAGCTGCTTGGTTGGGCAAGAAAGAATCTGATTCATCCTTTTGCCCATGGAAAGGGACCCAAACTAGTTTGGGTTCCTAGGACTAACCCCTGATTTCCTTTTGCAGGTCCAAGTGAAAGGGAGGATCCAAATATGGTATATAGATAGCGGCTGCTCAAAACATATGACTGGGGACAAGGACCAGTTCCTTTCACTTGAGGACTTAAAAGGAGGTAATGTATCCTTTGCTAATGGAAATAAAGGTGAGATCATTAGGGTAGGAAAGGTAGGCAAAACTGATTCTCATTCGATAGAGAATGTCTACCTGATAGATGGCTTGAAATATAGCTTAATAAGTGTGTCACAATTGTATGACAGAGGTAACCTTGTGGCTTTCACCTCTACCAAATGCTTTGTGATTAACCTTACAACTGACAAGATTGTTTTGCAGGGAAAAAGAGTTAACAATATTTACATTGTAGATTTGTCAACTCTTTCAAAAAATGAACTCACTTGCTTAAGTGTGTTAGTTAAGGATCCCCTCCTGTGGCACAAAAGACTTGGTCACCAGTCTAAATCAGCTAAACAAATTAGTCTCCAAGGACTTGGTGATAGGGTTACCTATTATCAAGTTGAAGGAAGACAAAGTTTGTGAGGCATGTGCAAGGGGGAAGCAGGTAAGGTCATCCTTCAAATCCAAGAAAATGGTGAGTACGTCCAAGACGTTGGAACTGGTTCATATGGATCTATGTGGTCCAATGAGAACCATGAGCAGAGGTGGAAAGAAATATGTAATGGTGCTAGTTGATGACTGTTCTAGATTTACCTGGGTTTTATTTCTAACCTCCAAAGATGAAGCATTTGACATGTTTTCTGCATTTGTTAGGAAAACTCAGAAATAATTAGGAAATCAACTTGCATCCATTAGGTCTGATCATGGAACTGAATTTGAAAATGCAAAGTTTGCTGAATTCTATGATGAAAATGGTATAGATCATAATTTCTCTGCCCCTAGGACCCCTCAGCAAAATAGAGTAGTTGAAAGAAAGAATAGAACTCTTGAGGATATGGCTAGAACCATGCTACTTTCTAGTAAATTACCTCACAGTTTCTGGGCAGAGGCTGTAAATACTACATGCTACATAATCAATAGATGCATGACTAGACCTCTTGTTGAGAAAACTCCCTATGAGTTACTTAAAGGGAGAAACCCAAACATATCCCATCTTAGGGCATTTGGTTACAAGTGTTATGTGCACAATAATGGAAAAGACTCCCTAGGAAAGTTTGATCCCAGAAGTGATGAGGGAGTATTCTTGGGATATTCTTCACATAGCAAAGCTTATAAGGTGTTTAATAAAAGAACTCTATATGTAGAAGAAAGTATGCATGTAGTATTTGATGAAACTAACATTCTTTCTGAGAGACATGAACATGAAGATAAAGCCATTAGACTGGTCAAAGACTTGGCTGAAGCATCAGCTCAAGTCAAAGTGACACCAACAGAAGGAACAGTGAGGGGACATGTTCTTCCATACAGGGCAACCTGACAGGGGGAAGAAATCAAAGAGGAATTGAAATAAACTCCTTGAACGAACCTGTTTCTTAGCAAAGGGCTGAAACATCTAGCAGAAGCCAGTTGGTTGTGAAACCTCACAAGTATCAAAGTTCTCATCCCATTGAGAACATTCTCACTGATCCAACATCTGGAGTAAAAACCAGATCACAATTAAAGAATATGTGTGCTTTTGATGCTTTTTTATCTACCATTGAACCTAAAAATATTGTTGAGGCTTTGCAGGATGCAGATTGGGTGAATGCAATGCAGGATGAGCTAAACTAGTTTGAAAGAAGTCAAGTTTGGTAACTAGTTCCAAGATCCAAGGGAAGATCAGTCATTGGTACTAAATGGGTCTTTAGGAACAAACTTGATGAATATGGAACTATTACAAGGAACAAGGCAAGGTTGGTGGTCCAAGGTTACAGCCAAGAGGAAGGAATAGACTATGATGAGACTTTTGCCCCAGTTGCAAGACTAGAGGCAATCAGACTTCTCATAGCCTTTGAAGCACATATGGAATTCACTCTTCATCAAATGGATGTCAAAATTGCCTTCCTGAATGGCTACTTAAAAGAAGAAGTGTTTGTGAAACAACCCCTAGGGTGTGAAAGTAAAGAATGTCCTGAGCATGTGTACAAACTGGACAAGACTCTCGATGGACTCAAACATGCACCAAGAGCATGGTATGAAAGATTGTCAAAATTCCTACTGGAGCATGGTTTCAAGAGAGGTAAAATAGATAGTACCTTATTCTTAAGGGAAAAAGGTAAGGACCTTCTTGTTGTGCAAATCTATGTTGATGACATAATCTTTGGGGCCACCACTGACAAGATAAGCAAAGACTTTGCAAAACTAATGGGTAGTGAGTTTGAAATGAGCATGATGGGTGAGCTTAACTTCTTCTTAGGGTTACAGATCAAACAAAGTCAAAATGGAACCATGATTCATCAATAGAAGTATACAAAAGAACTAATCAAAAAGTTTAAAATGGAGGATTCCAAAGAAATAGACACACCCATTGCAACTGCCACTAAATTAGATATTGATGAACCTGGTTCATCAGTTGATCAGAAGTTGTATAGGGGTATGATTGGTTCACTCTTGTATCTTACTGCCAGTAGACCTGATATTGTTTTTAGTGTAGGGTTGTGTGCTCGTTTTCAGGCAAATCCAAAAGAGTCTCACTTGACTTCTGTCAAGAGGATATTGAGATATCTGAAAGGCACTACTGATTTGTGTGTTTGGTACCCTAAAGGTAGTAATTCCAATCTAGTAGGATAGGTTGATGCTGACTATGCAGGTTTCCTAATGGATAGAAAAAGCACCTCAGGTATGGCACACTTCCTTGGTTCATGTCTTGTATCATGGGCTACCAAGAAGCAAAATTCAATAGCCTTATCTACTGCTGAAGCTAAGTATGTGGCTGCAGCTTCTTGTTGTGCTCAATTACTATGGATTAAACAACAATTGGTAGATTTTGGAATTGAAGTGGGATGCATACAAATATTTTATGATAATACCAGTGCTATAAGTATGACAAAGAACCATGTTTATCATAAAAGGACCAAGCAAATATATGTTAGACACCACTTCTTGAGAGATAAATATGAGAAAGGATTAATCTCAATAGAATTTTGTGCTACTGATAAACAAATAGCCGACATCTTCACTAAAACGCTGAATAGGGAAAGCTTTGAAAGGAACATGTTAGAATTAGGGATGATTAAGATCACCTAAAAAGGAACCAGTTCAGAATGCAATGATTTTTTTTTTAAAAATGAAAAAAAAATTCTTTTGGTTAGAAGTTCTGATTTTATGTAAATATCTAGACTAATTCTTACTCAGTCTTATACTCTAATCAATATACTCCTGTAACGTGTGTTTATATTAATTCATTGATCTCTTACAAAGTTTTTTTTTCTATTATGATATCTGAGGCATGATCAAGAGAAGTTCTACTTGAAGAACCTGGTTCATCAGTATATGCTCATGAGAAAAGGTCAGGTATGTTTCTATACTTTGCACAATTAGAAAGATTAAAATTCCAATCATGAGCAGAAGTCCTATTCTAACCAAACTCCTAAAAATATAACCATTGAACATTGAACCAATTTCATTCTCCTAGAATTCTAAAGAAAACGGGACTATTTCCTAAAAACTAGTGTCGCCTACTTATCGCTAAGAGACCAGAGTTCTAAAGTGATTAGACTCCTGATTGACTACTGCAAAAAGGCTGTTGTTACTGCATTTAATCATAATCTTCTTTAAATATACTCCACATACTCCTTTGTAGTCCATAACCGTCATTAATCTCTCCCAAGTTCTGATCATCCTCTTTCTCTCCAAAATTCCCAAAATTCTCCAGAAATCCTTCACCATGACAAACCCTCAAGATAACCCTGGAACTCCCCCACTAGTGACTCCCTCAAACACATCCTCGTCTACACCCCCTAGTGATAACCCCAAACCTAGATTTCGCCGGCAGAAAATGTTGGCAAGGAAAATTGTTGCTACTGGTTCTCTAAGAACATCCCTAAATGAAAAGTTGAGAGCTAGCCAGAAGAAAGAGAGCCCTGCTAAAGAATCTGACTCAAGTTCTGAGTCTGAAACATTTATCTCTGCAAGCGAAGGAGAAGAACGTGGGTCTTCTGACATTGACAAAAATCAAGAAACCCCTGGTGAGGTAAATACAAGTTTTGTGTTTTTTGATGTAGTAGAAAAGGTGGATAATAGGTTTGTGTTGGTTGGTTCTATGAGAGATGTAAAGGAGGGTGAGTCGAGTAGAAGGGGAAAGAAAAAGAAAGACAAAATTCTTGCTATTTGTGAAGGGGTAGAGAAGAGTGGCAACAAGTCAGGGGTAAGTGGATCCGGGAAGGCTGCTGAAGGTCTTGTTCACTTGAGTAAACAACTAGATGAACCTGGTTCATCTGTTGAAGAAACCCTGGCTGACATTCTGAAGAAGGTTGGGGCCAGCTATGATCCAAAGAAGCGCAAAGCTTCTTCCCAAAAATCTCCAACTGCTTCCAAGCCAACAAAGAAAAGCAAGGTGTCATCTCCTAAGTCTACTGTCCCTTCATTACCAAAGGGGAGAGCTACTAGAAGTAGGGTAAATTAAAGTGTGGCAGATTTGCAGAAAACCTTAGAGGAAAGCAAGAAAAAGAAGAAGGAGAAGGGAAAAGCTAAGGTAGTGGAAAGTTCTGTGGCTGCAGAAGAAGAGGAGAAGGAGATGGAACTGGTCCATCAGGAAAGAGGTACAACTGTGGAGGTTCCCACTCCTACACCAAAAATATCCAAGACTTCTACAAAGAAGTCTTCAGAACCTGAATCTGCTGAACCCTCATTGGCTAAAAGAACTAGGTCTGTTTTGAAGGGAAAACAAAAGAAAATTATTGAAGAAGAAGAAGAATGGAGCGGAGAAAAAGAAGAGGAGGAGTCTGAGAAAGAGTAGGATAGATTTGCCATTTTTGGCAGGAGAAAGATCTTGAAAGGCAGGTTGTTGAAATACCTGGAGGAACCAGGTATGATAAGATTGGTGGATGCTCTAGCTGCACATGGATGGAAGGACATGGTCCTTCAATTGGATGGGAAACTGGCCAGGAAGGAGCTGATTGAGTTCATGGCCAATGCCACTGTCAAGAATGGGGTTGTCACCAGCATAGTGAAAGGAGTAAAGGTGCAGTTTGATGCACCTAAACTGGGTGAGATTCTAGACATTCCTAGTGTGGGATATGATGATTATACTAGGAAAAGGTGGCCTTGTCTAGATTCTCTTCCTACTGCACTCCAAATCACCAGAAACTTTTGTGATTCTGCAACTGCTGAAGATGTGCCTGAAGCCAGGTTTGTTCAGAAGAGTGAGATGAAGGCTTAGCACAAGGTGCTATTTGAATTTGTGAACAAATACTTGCTACCAAGGAAGGAGAGAAGGCACACTGCCAATTACATGGACGTGGTCCTCATGGAGTGCCTTGTAAGAGGAATATAGATAAACTGGCCTGCTTTTATTGTCAAACTACTGGATAGAGTCATCAATGGCTCCAAAGCTCATGCCACACCATAGGGTTTCCTATTGACGATTGTTCTAGAAAGGCTAAATGTGCCTTTAAAGAAGTGGGAAATGGCATCAAGCAAGGAGCACTTTGGTGTCAAGACTCTTATAGCTTGTGACTATCCAGTGAATGCCACCCCAGTTGAACCTGGTTCATCTCTGAAGACTCTTGTGAACAGCAAGGTTAGGACATTAGTTCAAGAATGTGGAACAAAAGATACAGAAATTGCTAGGCTCCATGCTCGTATTGCTGAACTGGAAAATGAGAGAAATGGCCTCAAAGCTGAGCTAGCAAAGTAAAAGGAAAAGAGTGAAGGGATGATTCAGACCATGCTCAACATTCTTCAATCCCAACCCTCTAGTTCCTCCAAGCCTTAGGTTTTCCAGTTCCTATCTTTGAACCAGTCTAGAAACCCCTCAGTGACCCAGATTCGGGACTTCTCTTTGTTTTTGTTGCTCATGGTTGGATGTTTTTTCTTTATTTTTGTGGTCTGTTTTGTAGAAACATTTCCTAATTAATGACAATGTGCTGTTTTCTCTTGTTCTATGAAACTTCTGATCTTAATAGTTAAATTTTTTTGTGAAATTGATTATTGATTAACTGAATCATGTTTTCACTTGCAGTTGCCCCAGTGGCCATGAGTAATAATTAAAATCTGGGATTCACATTATATGCAACTTTTCTATGATGCCAAAAGGGAGAAGAGATATTGTGCTTTACTTTGTATTCTGAAATAAAGTGATATTTATAACCTGATTAAACCTGGTCCTTAATGATAAGTTGGATTGTCTAAGTTAAAGTGTTGATAATTAAGTTGAGTTCCACATAAGTTGGGTTCTCTGATCAGTAAAAGCACAGAGTTTGTCATCATCAAAAGGGAGAACTTGTTGGCCCAAGTTCAGATGAAGTTTTGAAGATTGACAAAATAAACTCAGTCATGGACCATGTCCATTATGTGAGACACAATGGTTATCTACCTATACGTGTGAGATGCACGTGAAGAAGACAAGTCTCAAGGATCAACAACAATATCTTCTGAACTAATTGAAAAGGTTGCATAAAGGATAAGGAGATGAAGTCTCCTTATATGAAGAGAACTAAATCCGGATCAAGAATAAGGGTTGGAGTTTGAATTGTTCTAGGACTCGAATTCGATGAAGGATCAGCAATTGAGTCTCAATCAAACTCTAATTACTAACTCTATAAATAACAATGATTGTTCTCTTTTACAGGTATTGCACATACGCAGAAGTTAAACTAATTGAGAGCAAAAGAGCTAGGCAATTTTGCAAGAAATTTATGTTTGATTCAAGTGTGCATTCCTGAAGCTACATGAACAAGATTGAAGAACCAATTCCATTGTGTCTTTCTTTATTTCTAGTTTAATTGTAGTAGGTATTTTCATATTGTACATTTCAGCTTTTGTATAAACAATTGTAATAGGTACTTTGAGTATTCAAGTTATAGGCTAACTTGAAAGTGTCGCAGCAGTTAGAGGCTGGTTGTCACACTGGGATTAGAGTTTAATCCTTAAGTTTACAAGAGTTTTGTAAATGCTGTTTTGGCTCAGTGATTTTAGTGGAAGTTTGGGAAATCCTACTGAGTAGTAGGTCGTGGTTTCTTTACCTTTTGAGCCAGGTGTTTTCCACGTAAAAATCTCTGTGTTCTTTATTTTATGCACTCTTAATTCCGTAAACAGTAATAGTAAGTACATCTAGAAGAACCAGGTTCTTCTAGTGCGAAAATTAGGTACCACACAAATCACCCCCCCCCTCTTGTGTGGTATTGACGTGCAGAACATCAGAACATTTACCCCAATTCATATGGTGAAAATTGCTTCAAGAATCGCCTTAATCTGAGCTCTATAGCTCCAAAAATGTAAAATCGTCGAAACCCTCAAAATAGAGTACATTATAATCACTAGGCGAATTAATGAACCGCAATTGCTAGAATACCATCGCGATCGTGAAGAAGAAAAATCCACTACCTAGAAAATACCTTATGCGATCTCGAACAGAGCTCTGCTAACACGAAGAACAAACCACACTGCCTCCTAACAATAACTATGCGATCGCAGACGTACTCATGCGAACGCGAAGCACACAGGAGACCAAGATTCGCGAACGCGTCCAGTATTACGCGAATGCAAAAAGAAATTCCCTATTCCCAAATGCCTAGCTCAACACTATGCGAACGCAACCTCATTGTGAGGATGCATTGAAGAAAACTCCCCCAGTTCTATAAATAACTACGCGATAGAGGCTATGTCTTCGTGCTCGAGAAGAACAACAGAGACATCAGAAACCAGTAGAAAGCAGTAACTCCAAGCCAAGCCTTAATTGATCCGAAACCACCCCGCAACTCACCCGAGCCCCTGGGGACTCCGTCCGAACATACCAACAAGTCCCGTAATATAACACGGACCTACTCGAGGCCTCAAATCACACATAAGAACATCTAAATGATGAATCGCACCTCAAATCAAAATCTATGAACTTTGAACTTTTAATTTCCAAAACTCGCGCCAAAACATAGCAAATTAACCCGGTGGACCCAAAATTTGCAAATAAGTCCCAAATGAAATATCGAAGCTATTACAATTCCCGTAACCACAATCCGAATCCGATATCAAAAATTCCACTCCCGGTCAAACTTTCCAAAAATCTAACTTTCGCCATTTCAAGCCAAATTCAACTACGGACCTCCAAATCACAATCTGGACATGCTCCAAAGTTAAAAATCACCCAATGGAGCTAACAAAACCATCAAAACTCCATCCGAGATCAAATACTAAAAAGTCAAACTTGGTCAACTTTTCCAATTTTAAAGCTTCTTAGTTGAGAATCATTATTCTAAATCAATTTCGAATTACCTAAAAAATAAAACTGATGGCTCACACAAGTGATAACACATCATGCAGAGCTAATCATGCCCGTAAATTTCCTAGAAAAGAGTAAATGCTCAAAACGATCGGTCGGGTCATTACAAAGTAGTAAGCAAATGGCACCAATATTTGCTGGGGCATCGGTTAACAATTTACACTGACTAGATGCTAATTAAATTTCACTGATTCACCTCTGCGCCAACAGATGCTAATTAAATTTCATTCATCCTCTATAGGAGGGCACGTTGGGGTGGCTCAAACTTATCATTGTCAAGTTTCTAATTGTTTTTGGAAACACATGAAATGGGATATTCAAGTCTTTGTTTCTTCTTGCCAAACCTGCTAGCAAATAAAAGATACCCATCACCACCCTGCAGGTTTGCATCAACCCCTACCAGTTCTGGAGTTAGTTATTGAAGACATAGCTATGGATTTCATTATGTGCCTTCCGAGTTCAAGAGGGAACACCACGTAATAACAATAGTGGACCGACTGACCAAATACGGGCACTTTATTCCTCTTCCCTCATCCTTTACCACAGTCTCTGTTGTTGCTGCCATTGTAGTTGGAATCATCAGATTACGTAGTCTCATCTCACTATAGTCACTAACTATGACCCTAGGTTTATCCACCTCTTTTGGAACGAAATGCAACACTTACAGGGAACTACATTAGCCATAAGTACCGCGTATTATCTTCATACATATGGGCAATCAGAGGCTCTAAACAAATGTGTAAACCAATACTTACATTGCTTTGTGGCTGATACTCCTAAGGATTGGGTTTTCATGCTTCCACGAACAGAGTTTTGGTATAATACTTCTATACAAACATCAACCGAAATAACACCTTTCGAGGCATTGTATGGCCGAAATCCTCCTACTATAGCTCATTATGTCATCGGCGACTATCCTAGTGATTTGGTGGAGAATGTTTCTCTTGCAAAGAGACGAAGTCATGGACCTGTTGAAACATAATCTAGCCAAGGATCAGGTAAGGATGAAAATGAATGCTGATAAAGGTCGCAAAGAAGCCACGTTTCAGCCAGAAGACTGGGTGTTTGTGAATATCAAGCCATATCGCCAACACTCCTTGCATTCCCAACAACATCATAAGTTAGGTCGTAGATATTTTGGACCATTGAAAGTCATCTAGAGAATTGGGGAAGTGGCCTATAAGCAAGACTTGCCAGATGCAACCAAGATTCACCCGGTTTTCCATAACTCTATGTTCAAGAAGTGTGTTGGGGAACCTCTTGAACAGATCACCCCGCTTTCATTGACTGATTTCTCTTCTAAAATACTTTCATCTGCTCTGAACCTTGAGACAAGGTTCGTTTTGTGGATGTGGGTATTGTTGTGAACCAGGTAGAGTCAAATTCTGACAAGGATTTTGACCAAGTTGCCACGAGGGATGACAACAAGGAGCGGCAAAATGACACTACGAGTAGAAGCACGCGCGTGAGGAAGATTTCAACAAGGCTAGCAGATTTTGTAGCGGGCAAGGGCTGGACATGTGAATTGAGAATTTGCTGGAAAGGAGAGTTATAGCCTGTTTGGCCAAGCTTCTTTTTGGCCAAAAGTACTTTTTTTTTTTACCAAAAGCACTTTTGGCCAAAAATTGAGGTGTTTGGCCAAGCTTTTGGAAGGAAAAAAAGCGCTTTTGAGGAGAAGCAGAAAAAAGTAGTTTCTCTCCAAAAGCACTTTTTTGAAAAGCACTTTTGAGAAAAATGCATTTAGAAGCAGTTTTTAAAGCTTGGCCAAACACTAATTACTGCTCAGAAGTACTTTTCAAACTAATTAGCCAAACACAAACTATTTCTCACCAAAAGTACTTTTGAGAAAAGCAGTTCTCAAAATAAGCTAATTTTTACATCTTGGCCAAACGGGCTATTAGTTAGATAGTAAGTAGCACTAAGAAATAGGCAGGCAATATGTGGTGTGAACCTTCTGATTTTTCCATCTCAATATTCTTTTAATTTCTCATCCCCTTCTTCTCAATTGTTCTAGTTCCAGTTATCGTTATTTTCCAATTTGAGTCATTAATGTTTGCTTTCATTGTCACTTAGTTATCAATACCATTTGGTGGTGCTGAATTAATACTGTTTCATGTTACCTCTTTTATAAATTCGTGTTCGGTCAAACACTTCATGTATATACAAATAACTTTTGAATTTTGATGTGACATTCGTTTATGAAATTAACTTTTCATCCCATATTATACGAAGTTTGTGAATTCAGTCCAAGCAAGATTCAGAGACTCAAGTTATAAACACTTATTTGTAGGACAATTGATTGCAACGGTTCAGTCGAATCAAATTTGGACGATCAAGAATAAACAATGACTTTCACATCAATAAAGCTCCACATAAGTTATTTGCATGAGCGCCACATGATAGTCCTTGTTATTTTCAGTACTATTTTTCATAGTTCATTTATTTTTTCTATTAAAAGAAAACCTCAAGCATACTTGTCACTCGTCATCCATGCATGTTGTTCACCTTCAAAGGCAAAAAAAAGAGAATCGACATGGAGATAGACATAACCCTCACTTGTGGAGAGAAAACAATACTTAATTAAGGGCACAACATTAATTTTCAGGTACTTTTTAATTTTTAAAATTTAGTTTCAAGATTAATAACTAATCAATATGTGAGGTGATAGAAAAAATTAAATGATCTGAGCCTTAACATGTATTTCAAATGTTATATATCATACTTTTTGGTTACTATTAGCAATCTTCGTACATTGATTCAATTAATCAGAAGCAAACGCGTGATAAAGTTGACCTATATGCTAAGTGATTATGATATCGGATTTGGAACTTTGGGTACACGTATTCGCTATTCAATATTTTCATTTTCATTTTACTCGAATATCTGTCAATCGCTTTCCTACTATACTCACTGAGTTAATAAATCTTTGTCTTAACCGAAAGGACTCTTTTTATGCTTATGTATGGTTCTCTTTTTTATCAAATTGTAAAAAGCTTGTCGACATCAAAATTCTAGCTAGATATTTATGCATTACTGCATATTAAGGATATTTTTCTTTCCTTCCAAGTAATAAATAACGTACTGGAAGTCCGAATGAGATAGTTTTGTAAAAACAAGTCGACCATGCATCAAAATAACACCTTCTATTTCAAATGGACGAATAGTCACTTTTTACAACATTAATAAAAAATTAGCCACCATCTCAAAGCTAATTAATATTATATTTAGTCATTCTTTAATACGAAATAAAGTTTAGACAAATATATTCCTGCTAAAATAAGAAAAACTTTAGTGATTTGCAACACATAGTGTGCTGTACTTTTTTTTTTGGTTGCCCATCCGGTGTCCGGTACCCGCATTGGATCCCGATTATATCCGGATTCGCGTTGCTCCTTTTGGGGGGAAGCGCTTCCTACCAAGTATTTTTTCATACCCAGAGCTCAAACCTGAGACCTCTGTAAGAGAAGAACAGTCTCATCCACTGCACCACATCCTCCTTTGGTTATTTCAAACTTTTACAAGTGAAACTTCAAAGTACAAAGACACTAAAGCTTACCTAATACTGTTTTGGACCGTTCAAGGCACTCAAAAAAATTGGAGAGAGCATAGAAGTTAGTTCTACTAGAGAATGATAGATTCACCCTATATTTCACGTTTCTATGTTACTACTATACAGAAGAGGGAATAAGCAGGCACCAGGTCAACATGCCTGCTTGGGACGTCAGGGGTAATTTAGTTATTTCGTTTAATTGAAGCAGTGTGATTGGTTAAGATGGAAACCTACTATAGCTACCGTATACATTTTTGAGTGTCTTGACTTAACTATCCTAAGCTTATGTCATTCTACACATATTTCCATACAGCATCTCAAGGGCTAACATTGTACTCCCTCACGTGACCATCACGTTCCGGCCCTACACAAAAATTTCCTTGTTTTTTCTTAATCTAATAATTATCTTTCTTTAGTATTAGAATATTAAAAAAAAAAGTCTTTATCTTCAAAGTTTTTATCTTTTAGGAGCTCTTTATTTATTTATTACTATAATACATACATTTGAATACATAACCATCACTTAATTATAACTAATATAATATATTATTTACTGAGTTATCTAAGCATAACAAACAAAATGAATATTATATAATCATCTAACTTATTGTCGACTAATTAATTATTCCATTGAAAAGGCCCTTGGTTATGAAATGGTGAGCAGATGTTATAGATAGTAGCAAGTGGGTATGAACTTCAAATACTCAAGCGGGACACATATGAAATATGCTTAATTTGGACTAAGCTTTGCTTCAATTAAATTAATATGAGAAATTATAATGTGGACGGAAATAATCAGAGATCATCCTTTTTTTAAATCAAATAAGCGGAACTTTACGCAAAGTAGTTAGGTAAAGCATATAGATTTGCCAAATAAAAAATTAGGCAAAGCATTTAAAACAATAAAACATGCAAGGGATTGATGAGAATATTACATGTAAAACTGCAGTATGTCAAAAGAATTTGCATACAAGTAAGAGGAAAAGTATGTATTAGGTCAAAATTATTTTACCTTCTAATCCATATTTAAGTTAATAAAACGAGGCAAAAATATAAACTAAATATTTGCAACATTTATGAGTTTATGATAAGGTTTGAGTATATTACTGAGAGCTTTCATTAAGGGTCATCAATTAATGAAAATTTCATATATGAAAATT
Source organism: Nicotiana glauca (assembly GCA_026770625.1). NCBI lineage: Eukaryota > Viridiplantae > Streptophyta > Magnoliopsida > Solanales > Solanaceae > Nicotiana > Nicotiana glauca. The sequence goes on from MU762657.1 coordinate 80,213, forward strand.
TGAAAAAATAAATAAATATTATTTGAAGTTTGAGTCAATTAAAGTCCTAAAAAAGTTTAGATTTTGTCTGAAAAAAAAAAAAGAAAGAAGCAAATTCTTTTAGGTTTTGCTTGGATGTAATGAGTATCTAAGATATTTAAAAGAATTAATTTAAATCGTCACCCACCCAACTATATATTTAGTTAATTATAGTTAATATATTATAATATATGTATAATTTAGTTATTCATAGAGGAGTTTGACTAGGGGCATTTTCATATATACTCACTTTTGGGATCACCATTGAAGTTATACCCGCATTGCACAAAATTTTATAAAGTTTATCCCCTCGAATCGGAATTAGTTCAATCTCTTTAATGCAACTTCAGAAATCAAATATGAAGTTCTTCTATTTTTCAAATGCAACTTTAGAACTTTGTTGAAGTAGTTTAATCTCTTCAATGCAAATTCAGAAATCAAATCTGAAGTTCTTTTACCTTTCAAATGCAACTTCAAAAATTTGAATCTTCAGTAGTTCAATCTATTGAATACAACTTCAGATTTCGAATATCAAAAATCTGAAATATAAACTTGTTCTTCGATCTTCAGTAATTTAATACACGATTCAATACCCAAGTCTACTCTAAATGAGCTCAAATTTGAAACATAACTTTCAAATATCATAAAAATAAATCCCAATCATCAAATTATTGAAAAGACAATAAATTTTAAAAATAAACTCTGCACAAAGAAGAAGAAAATAGTCGTAAAGAAAAAGAGAAAAGTGAATGCATCTGAAATTATTTAAAAATTGAGTATCAATTAAACTTTTTTTTAAAAGTGGGCATAAATCCAAGGGGTGAAGCAAAACTGGAAGCAATATAAATTTTTGAGAAATTTTCATAAAGCACTATCTTTTAGTGGTAATTAGCTATCTATAGATACCATTTGCTATATTACGGATTGTCGATACATTTTCTGTTGTTATAAGATGTATTAGATATATTTAAGCTACTGTATTTATGAATATAATAGCAAAAATAGGCGTGAATCAGGGAAGTCCAGCTAATCAGTTGTTGCATTCGAGTATATTCGACTGTATTCATGACGTGAAACATGGGATTACAGCTGGACAAATTATTGTATTCGAATGTATTCGACTGTATTCACGGCGTGAAACAGGGGATTACACTATTTTTAAACGAAAAGTGAATCAATTAACATAATAGACTCCTAATATAACTCAACAAACTCAATTATAACACACAAAATTTGTATTTCCAGTTATAAAAAAGATTCTCAACCGAAAAATACCCAAAAAATATAGCAATCTTCAGAGAAATTATATAATATATCTGAATACTTAAATTATATTAATTAAAAAATTATATGAATAAAATCATGGCATATAGCGAGACACTGAATATAATAAAATACATAGAATACAACGGGATACATTGAAATATAATTTTAAAAAAAAAGACAGTGAATACAATGAAATACATGGAATACAACAAGATACATTGAATTACAATGGAAAAAAAGAAGACAATGAATAAAATGAAATACATGAAAATATAGTGTGATATGTTAAAAATACATTGAGATATATTAATAGAAAATCAATTTACTCAGCCCCAATCTCTGTCGTCTTTGTTCAATAACAAACCCTAATTTCTGGCGAATTCGCCGTCGAGCAAAAACCTTGTGTTGTGCGTACCGATTGGAAAAAAAATAGTATATACTCAAAATAAATCCCACAATTCACATTATTAGAATCATATTTGGTTTCTTCTTTTTCCAATATTAACATACCTATAACTTGCAAACAATAACAAAGAAGAACAGAAAAGAAAGACAATAAGAAAAAGAGAAGAAGAAGGAAGTGGAAGTAGTGTCTGTTTTGAACAGAGATTTCAAACAATAATCCGTTAGCTTCGTAGTAGCAATAAGTTGTAGTAGCTGTTTTGAAATTGGAACAAAGTCTATTAAGAGATTTCAACGTTGCTTCTAATTTTACATGATGCTGATGATGATTACGAAGAGGAAATTGAGGTTGTATTCATGGAGAAAAAGTGGCGTTGAGAGAGAGGATGGAAAAAAATATGAAAGAATGAGAGAGAAAAATAATACAAAATATATTTTATGGTTTAAGGGTAAGAGATTACCATTAATAGATATTTGGCTATAAAAATTAAAAGGTAATTATGGAATATAATTTTTTAAAATAGTATTCATTTAAAATAAATAAGATATTAACCTTGATATATGAGGTAACTAATCATAAATTTTTTAGCTTGACTATGGTTGTTGGGCCCGGGCACAGCCCGGGCTAATCATAACTAGTAACAAAAATATATAGGTACTTCTGTAATCAAGTCACTTCATTGTGTGATTGCGCTTTGAGATGAGGAACATCAGCCCACCGGCCTTGAGCCTCGAGGACAATGTAAATGTGTTGTTAGGGAAAACTATACAAAATACCTATTATACTTGAAATTATTACCCACCCATTGGAAGTTTGGCTTGGCTTGCCATAAGGCATGTGTTAATGGGCATACTAATGGTAGAAGGGTAATACTTTTGATTTTATCCATAAATGCTAAGATTTTGGGTAGTGCTGGGCATATATGGGGTATAACCGATAAAATGCTATTGGATTATTGATATCGGATTATTGGGCAAATAGTTCGATAATAAGTTAATATTATTTGACTATTGAGTTATTGGTTCGGATCTTGGTTTGTCTAATTTTATTAACGGTTTAACCGATAAACTAATAAGATTTAACAAAATTATAATTTTACCCACTAAGTATATAAAGCCACCTTATTGCTTCATTCTATCATTCTCTCAATTCTCTCAGCAGTACTTTTCATATTCAGATTTTAAGCCTTAAAGTAAATTTTAAATTTTTCTGAATTTCTCAACTTAATTCTTCAGTTAAGATTTTTAGTTCCAAACTATAAAGAATTAGGGGTCGTTTTGTAGGGTGCATTAGATAAGTTAATGCATGCATTAGCTTTGTTTATTAATAATACTTTGTTTGGTAGGGTGCATTAGCTTTGTGTATTAATAATATATTGTTTGGTAGACATTTTGAGCCAATGTATTACTTATGCAAGCATTAGTTATACATCCTATTTGGTATTATCCTATGCATAACTAATGCATAGAAAACAATGATATTAGCAATGCAATGGATTTTAATGCATGCATTAGCTTAGTTAAAGACAAAATTGTCCTTCAAAATTTATGCTTGATTAAAATATGCTAGTTAGTATATGAATACAAGTACAAAATAATCCAAATAGTGAGAAATAAAATTATATCCTTAGTAAATAAATAAATTCTTAGCATATTTTCTTTTTTTTTTAGAAATAAATATTTAATTTTATTTTACAATATAGGTAGACAAATAAAATATTTTTTTAAACCGTTTTATATAAAAACATTTCTCAACATATGTTTTTTTTTTAAAGTTAGAGCGTGGACTAGTTTTGAGGGCATTTTTGTAAACAAACAATTCTTTTAGAAATTGTGTAATGTTTTAATACATCAAACCAAACAATGGATAAAAAATATGTTAACATAACTAATACTGGCATAACTAATGCAAGCATAACTAATACCATCATTACTAATACACTCTATTCAGCATTATTCTTATGCACCCTACGAAACAACCCCTTAATGTTTTAGATTTTTAGATGATATACCCCCGCTACTTTCTTTGTGAATATACCCATCATTGCACGTCAGTTGTCATTATTATTTTGTCATATTCTGGATCAGGCTGATCAATAGCAACTTCTGGAACAACATGTGAAATAGCCTTATAAACCAGCCAGGAAGTTCACCACAATTACCACCGACTTATATATTATCGGAAAATAACTTCAACTTTATAAAAGGGTAAAAAGAAATTGTTTACCCTTAAAATTGAATAACAATTAACCTTATAATGTGATTTTAAAGACATGTGATTTTATCTAATATCAATTAATAAATGTGATGATTAGAGATAGAAATTAACAATAGAGTAAAGCAAATCAGTATTGAGAAGAAATTCAACCCTCGAGTTGGAATGCCCTCGAACTGATTGAGGCCAACACAAGTAAAAATAAGGCAAGCTAACGGGCAAGAGAGTATAAGCTAAAAGGAGTATTATATTGCTTTTACATGCCAGAATGCAAGGTGGTTACAAATGATCAGAACCCCCCTTTATATAATAGAGGAATTCCACTTATGGTACAATTCTAATTGTAAGCACGTGATTTTTGCCCTATATGATAATTACTCCAAAAAATTCAAAAAAAAATAGTTTTGTGTTGTTTGCAAATTTTGTGGATTTTGTGTTATTTTTCTCTTATTTTTTGCGTTCGTGTGTGCATGTTCACTTGTTTAAATTAACGAAAATACAAAAATATGTCGCATTTGCATTTAGGATTTAATTCTACAATTAGGATTTATTAAGTTTGTTGTGTCAAAATGCAAAAATCACAAAAATAATGTACTTTGCATTTTTAGCATTTAGTGTCCAAATTGCGTGATTTTATATTTAATTGGTGTTTAATTTTGTGGGATAATTATTATTAGGAGTTAATTAGTATTTGAGTTAATTTTTGATTTTATTAATTTAATCTAGGATTTTGTTTTTTTGATTTAGGAATTAAAAAGGAAAAGAACAAAAAATAGAAAAGAAAAATCGGACTGGGCCAATTTTGAATTAGAAAATCAGGCCCAAAGCACGCCCTGACCCGGTCCAATCCAGCCAGTCTTAGAGACAAGTGGAACGACGTCGTTTCAAGCCAAGATCTCGGCCGTTCATCCAAATCAATCCAACGGTCCCCAACGCCCTACCCTAACCCGTATCCAGCCCGACCCGCCTTACACCCAATACACGATCCCCTTTTAATTCCAAACGACATCGTTTCACCTTGCAAGTTGATCACAACTGTTGGATTTTCGTGATCCAACGGCTCAGATTAGTCCATTCATTTCAATATACCAAAGACCCCAAACCCTTACCCCAATCTCATTCACCCAAACACCCATTCCCTTCGTCTCCTTCACAGAGACCCAAAACACCGAAACCCTAGAGCCGCCACCCCACCCCTTCGCCTGAAACCTGGCGGCGCCTGCTCCGATGACCCTCAAATTCACACCCCTGAACCTTCTAACCACCCTCAACACAAATCTACACTCCATTAATCTCGAATCATCCCAGGTCGTCTTGAATCTTCAATCGAAGAATCGAGCAAAACCTTAGCCGCCTCCGTTTGACACCAAACTCACACTAGTTGACCACCAGACCACCCTCGGCCTTAATCCCATACCAGCTTTGTTCGAATCTTGTCAAAGCCTGTCGAATCTTAAATCGAACAAACAAACCCTAGAACAACCAAAAATTGGAATCGAGCCGAAGTGGGGAAATTTCAGGTTTTAATCGACCTTAGTCGAATGTTCTCAGTCGAGAACACTCGATTAAAGGTCCGTTTGGACCTCAAAAGTTCAAGTCAAAGTTTCAAATGGGAATTGTGCGGAGTTTAGTATGTAATTTTGCGGTATTTTCCTTCTTTTTCTTTTCTATTTTTGTTGTTGTTTATCTGTTTAAGCTTCATTGTATTTCATCATCTTTTCAATTTATTTCTCTCTTCTCCTTCGGACCTTTTTCTGGTCCAGTTTTTCTCATGTGGTTGTTAGTTTGATTTTAAAGACAGTAAATTCTTGTGCAAAAATGTGACTATTCCTATTAGTTGTTGCTGGCACTATTGTTTCTAATTGTTTCAGTTTCCCTTCTCTTTATTGTTCGCCATTTTGCATATGAATGCAGTTTGTTCTCGCTCAGTGTATTTACAATGTTCAGGTGTTCTCGTTTAGGTTTTGTGTTAATTCATTTCCTGTATCTATACCAATTGTTACCTGAATAGTTCAATATGGTTATGTCCTGATTCATTGTGATGCTATTCGATCTGATTAGGGGTTCTAGTTTGAACTGTTGATTGAATTTGATTGGCTGAATCAGTTATATCTGAGGTGTTTTGAGTTTAGATTCAATTCATTTGTTTCAGTGATTAATTAAGGATTAGTCTAGGTTAATCAATGATTAAAGTCCTTGTTAGGAATTGTTTATAGCCGTGGGTTTGGGACAAATTGAAGGGGAACTGGGGTAGGATAGGAATTCCAGGCAACTCAAGGGGTAGTTTGGGAATTGAAAACTTGCAGAATTGTTTAATTTGAGTGCTCTGTCCACTAATTGTCATACCTCCTTTTTACGAGCTATTTACTATACCCCGGGAAGGGATATAATAAAAGGAAGGAGTTTTTTCAATTTAAGGACAGTCGGAACGAGATTTATTTATTTAGTTTCAGAGTCGCCACTTGGAAGAATAATGGTGTCCCAAGTCACTGGATGAATCCCGACCCGAGGAAAGTTTTGACTCTGTTACAGTCTGCGAACTAGAAATCCGGATAAGGAATTTTGTTAATCCGGGAGAAGGTGTTAGGCACTCCCGAATTCCGTGGTTCTAGCACGGTCGCTCAACTGTTGTATT
>MU762658.1:8850-25017 GCA_026770625.1 Nicotiana glauca
GGTGCAAACAATTTCTGAGGGCCATCGGACTGGGTAAAACCTGAATTAACCGTGGTGCACTTGCGGGAAACTCCTTGCCGAGGGCCTGTGCACCCCCGGGATTAGTCGGGGCTCGAAGAGACTCGGACACCCGGTGCAAAATAAAAAAAAAATGTGTAAGTCCTGTCCCGGAAGTAATGAAGGCATTCGGTGGGACCGCAAAGAAAGTTCCTGAGAAATATTCCACCTGCCACAATTTGGAGCCTACCTTATCACTCACACAGTCTAAAAGTATTGTTTTTATCGATTATTATATCGAGTTTAAAATAATAACTTGAAATATGAAAAGTAGAGAAGTTGGTAATGTCACATGAAATTTAAAATTACATAAAGCAGTACATAGTTTTGGTTAGTTTGAAATGTGCCATTTCAGGAAAGAGGTCAACATTTTGGACATATTAAAACAGAAAGTCGGCAAACAAATGCCGAACAAGAGAGTAATAACAAAGAAATATTTCTTTAGGCCTTCAGCTCTACTCTTTGAGCAAAATTGTGAAGCAGGCTGCATATGTGCTGGGAAAGAAGAGCTTAGGGGACAAATTGTTGCGAGACAAAGTGCATCTTGCAAAGTGTAACGATTTGCACTAATTTGCGATGCTAGATGCAAGAGAACTTTACTTTTTCTAGTTTGTGTCTACTTTGATGATTAGGTGAAAGCAAACTTTAGGAATAGAGGACTGTCTTATTAACCTATGCTCTATTTGGTGGTTTCCACTGCTGGAAGATGTGACACCTCATTTGATCTAAATCTTTTCTCATTCTTTGTTTCTGCAGCCATGTCTTAATATCATGGAACTTACAGTTTCAACTTACCAGTTGCTATTGCTAATTTGGTTTGGTAATTTGAGCAGGAAGATGCTCCAGAAACAGCAGTTGCCAAATTGTTTGCATCTCTGAAGAGGAATGGTACACAATTCAGCCAATATGCCACTGTTTCCCAGTGCTTGCAGCAATTGCCTTCTGAAGCACAGTTGCGGGTAATTCTTTTATATCTTTATTTCCTAGTTACTAAGTTGATTATTTGCTTGATCAGCTAATATTTTTGGACATGCTTTAGACTACTGCTGCTGAAGTTCAAAGTCTTCTAGTTTCTGGAAGAAAGAAAGAAGCATTGCAATGTGCACAAGAGGGTCAGTTATGGGGTCCAGCTCTAGTTCTCGCTGCACAGCTTGGTGATCAGGTTTGTCCGGTTCTCCACAATCCAGCCTCTTCATTTTATTCCTCTTTGTACTAATGCATTATCGTTTTACGAACAATTGTAGTTTTATGTCGAAACTGTGAAGCAAATGGCACTCCGACAATTAACAGCAGGATCACCTTTGCGGACACTCTGCCTACTAATTGCAGGTCAACCAGCTGATGTCTTTAATCCAGAATCTACAGCTCCAAGTGGCATGCCCATTGCCACAAATGTCGCTCAACAGCCTGCTCAGGTGTGTGTTTATAGCTCTATTACAGCTGTTATTTTCTTGGCTTGCTGGCTTTACCTTTCAGCTTCAGCATATTTTTACATGATTTTCCTGAGCCCCTCGAATGGGATCCTAGTAAGATATATATCTTTTAGTAGGTTGGGATCCTGACAAATATATATATATATATATATATATTTCTCGCTTTAACTAGATTCTACTCCAAAATCAATACAAATTACAGAATACAGAGACATAACAGTTATTTGACTTTTTAAATTTGAAAACATGCATATAAAGTTAAAGTTTAGAGAGCATTCCAGATCATAACAAGACATTATTAGTGATAGTCAAGTGGAACCACAAGTATGTGTTTTGACTTATCAGTTCCGCGGAAGAGTTCCACTCTTTTGAGGTTAAACAGTTATTTACCTCCTTTTTGAGGATAGGGCATTTTTGTCAGAGGTGTAAACTATTTGCATAACCCTTACATTTCTGTTGTGAAATACAGATGATATGTAGATCACTTTTTTCTTCTTCGGCATTTTGTGAAAATATTCTATTTTTGTTATTTCCCTTTAGTTTATTAATCTATTAAAGATTTAGTGAATACTTTGCTGGGAATATTAGCTTGTTTTGATTATTCTTCTATTTATCTTAGTTTGGTGCTAATGTCATGCTTGACGATTGGGAGGAGAATTTGGCTGTGATCACTGCAAATAGAACAAAGGATGATGAATTGGTGCTTGTTCATCTTGGTGATTGTTTGTGGAAAGAGAGAAGTGATGTATGTATTCTGCTTCATATTCATATTCCCATTCTTTAGAATATCTCCTATGCTGTCTGTATGCTTCATACTCTAATATTGTGATTCAGATTGTTGCTGCACACATTTGTTATCTGGTGGCAGAAGCAAACATTGAACCATATTCAGACAGTGCGAGATTGTGTCTTGTTGGCGCTGATCACTGGAAATTCCCTCGAACTTATGCTAGTCCAGAGGCTATTCAGGTCCTATTAAGTTGCCTTTCATAAAGAACAAAAAATGAAACACTCTTTTGCTGCTTCTATCTGTTTGCTCTGTGCTACTGTTGCATTAGTGGAGTAATGCAAGTGAATATGCTGACTGATGAAATACTGTGTTGACAGAGGACTGAGATATATGAATACTCGAAGGTGCTTGGAAACTCTCAATTTATTCTTCCTCCTTTTCAACCTTACAAGCTTGTATATGCACACATGTTGGCTGAAGTTGGGAGAACGCCAGATGCGTTGAAGTATGTATCCAAGGTTTTACTTCTACTTTAAATTTTTTGGAAATCCTTACTGCTGTGGCTTATCATTTCTAATTTTTAGGTACTGTCAAGCGTTATCTAAATCGCTTAAAACTGGCCGAGCTCCTGAGATAGAAACATTGAGACAATTAGTGTCGTCTCTTGAAGAAAGGATCAAAACACACCAAGAGGTAGCCCTTGATACACTTACCTTTGTAATTGATGGTCCACAGATAATTATAGTGGGAACTTTCTGCATGCAGGGAGGGTTTGCCACGAATTTGGCTCCTGCAAAGTTGGTTGGTAAATTGCTTAACCTTTTTGATAGCACTGCTCACCGTGTGGTTGGGGGCTTACCACCGCCGGTTCCTTCAACAACAAGCGGCAGTCCACAAGGGAATGAACATCATTATCAGTCTGCGGGACCTAGAGTCTCAAATAGTCAATCGACAATGGCGATGTCATCTTTGATTCCTTCAGCATCCATGGAGAAAATAAGTGACTGGGCAGCTGACAACAATAGAATGACGATGCACAATAGAAGTGTTTCAGAGCCCGACTTTGGAAGAACTCCTAGACAGGTATGTAATGGTATTACCCTGTGGCTAATTGGGCGTGATCTGTCTGCTCTAAAAAAAAGATGAATTTTTTGTTCAATTTGCGTAGGATCATGTCGACTCATCAAAGGAAGCAAGCTCAAGTAACACACCAGGTAATTCATCAGCAGCTGCAGGTAGATCACGCTTTGGTCGCTTTAGTTTTGGCTCTCAGCTTCTCCAAAAAACGGTTGGATTAGTCCTTAAACCCCGACAAGGACGTCAGGTACATTCTTTCTTTATGAGGTTTTGCTCTGTTATTTTCTACATTGTGATCCTCTGGATTTGTGTTTCACACTTATTTCCATTTGTTATGATCCTTTTTAGGCCAAACTGGGTGAAACAAATAAATTTTATTATGATGAAAAACTTAAAAGATGGGTTGAAGAAGGTGCTGCGCCTCCTGCTGAGGAACCAGCTCTTGCACCACCACCAACCACTGCTGCTTTCCAGAGCGGGGCACCTGATTATAACTTGAATAGTGTACTAAAAAGTGAAGGTTCTATTAGCAACGGAAGTCCAGACATGAAGAGTCCACCTTCTGCTGATAATGGTTCAGGAATCCCACCACTTCCACCGACAACTAACCAATTCTCAGCACGCAGTCGGATGGGTGTTCGGTCAAGGCAAGTGATATTGGCGTGTTCCTTTATAGAAGTATATCGGATGATTCAATGTTTCAGTAGGATATATGACCATTGGGAACATACTATTGTTGAAGTAATAAGAAGGTGCCAGCTGATTTTTTTTGGTGGCTTAGGTTAACTGTGAGTCTGCTCTTTGGTTACCTTGGTGTTCGGATCCTGGATACACCTTTATCCTGTTAAAATGACGTTTTGACTGCACTAAAGTATTTTGCTTTAATAGATTATTCATATTAAGTTGGAAAAAGAACATGATTAAAATTTAGTTTGGACTTAAAAAAGTAAGTTGCTTTGTGAAGAGTTGTCTTAGTTTAAATTGTTGGAGGGAGACAGCTTTGTCATGGAAGGAAAGAAGTAAGGATTTTGGGACGAACTGACAAGGAATTGTTCTGATCAGAAGGAGTATAGAGTGTCTACTTGGACTAATTACTTGATGATGTCCTTCCTGGCAGATCAATATTATAAAATACATAATTCGATTTAACAAGGAGCAGACAAAGCACTTCCTTCTCAAAAAAAGCAGCAGACAAAGCTTTATTTATCTTTTTGGTTTTACATCTGAAGATATATGTTAGGTTATTGCAGCTATCTGTTCCTATTAATTTGTTCCTGAAAATGATGAGGAAACTATTAGTTTAGATGTTTTTGCATCCGGCTTCTTTATTTCATTGACTGTGTAATTGGTTTTAATCTACAAATATGGACATAGGCGATGAAAACTAATATTTCTAGGTGGTCAAAGTGCATATAGTGTTTCCTGCTGTGACTCAACTAGAGAAAGCTGACCTACTATTCTCATCCCTCTTTTGGCAGGTATGTCGACACATTCAATAAAGGTGGAGGTAATCCAACAAATCTTTTCCAATCGCCTTCTGTTCCTTCCATGAAACCTGCTACTGGAAATGCAAAGTTCTTTGTTCCTACGCCAATGTCCCCTGTTGAACAAACAGTTGACAGTCATTCCATTGAGCAACAGACTTCAGGAAATAGTGAGAATAATTCAATCTCTGCTTTGAATGGGTCATTCCAGTCTCCTGCACCTCCATCAACCATGCCTATGCAGAGATTTCCAAGCATGGACAGCATCTCTAAGAAGGGGGTAACTGCTGGACCTAGCCCCCTGTCAAGTCAGTCACGGAGAACTGCATCATGGAGCGGAGGCATTTCTGATGCTTTCACCCCAAATAAATCTGAAGTAAAACCACTTGGTGAGGTATTGGGTATGCCTCCATCATCATTCATGCCTAGTGATGCTAATTTGACGCACTCCTCGATGAATGGTGGTAGATTTGGTGAAGATCTACATGAAGTAGAACTGTGACACAATAAAGATGTACATAATAATTTTTGGTTGTTGTCTTGGTTCTCTCCACTCTCGGGGCACAATGCTGCTCAAGATCGTCGGCCATTTGTTGGTAAGGGGTTTAAGTGTGGTCAAAGGAAGCTCCAACACACTTCTCACCAACCCTTCAATTACTTCTTTTTGTAAGATCAGTTGTGTGTTGAAAGCCATTACATACTTAGCTGTTTACTTTTAGGCGTAGATCGTTATTTTTGTCTTTTCTGTTTCTGTTTTCGCCTCTCCAAAAGGTTCAATACCTGCTGTTTGAGAGTCTTGTCATAATATATTACAAGGAAAATGACATGAGATACATTGTATAGTTGATTTGTTCATTTATAGAGGAAGGAATGTCCATCCTATTAGTTTAAATAGGAAGACCATCTCTGCAGGATAAAGTGTAGCAAAGAAGAATGTTAGAACTCCATTTCCAGTATTGATTGGACAAATAAAATGCCTTAGGACTTTTTCTCCCAGTGGACCTAGCATGTCTCCCTTTCCTGATTACTTTCATTATCATTAGTCGCATTTATGCTAAAATAGAAGATCAGTGCTTTTATAGTTCCCTTTTTTCCTCCTCCTTTTCCTGTTTGAATAAACAAGCATTATTTCACCAGGTAGGGGTAAGATCTGTACACACTACCCTTCCCTGATCCCATGGGTTTGTTGTTGGATAAAAGAGCAGTACTTGTTGGTGGAAGGGTGTTCGAACCCTCAATCAAAATACTAATATACCTTTAATTTGAAAAAGTCTACAAAAGCTTACAATCTAATGATACTGTGAAACATCATTCATTCAATGGCCTGAATTTTCACTTCCCCCTTCCCCATCATACAATATTTGTATGACAGAATCCGACAGACTGAACAGATTTAAAGTCTGAACTCCTAGATTTAAAAATACGAGAATAAGTAGCAACCTCTTTTAATATTAGTTATCCAGAGAGTTTGCTTCCAAAGTTCATGTATTAATGGCAAATCCTACGACAATGTTAATTCATGGAACTTCACTTACTGCATATGATCACTAACTTTCGAATTCTGTTAGCACCAAAGTTATATTTGTGCCGAATCTAGGTCAACTCATTTATGACAACCTTTTCTGGACTGCAAAAGAATTAAACGCCCAAGGCAACCAGCATCATTACCCTATAGTTTTAACCCCCCCACCCTCCCACCCATTTCTCCAAAATAAACAGCATATTAAAGGTGTCATGTTACTAATAGAGGAAAGCTTCTAACCAATGGAATCCTGAAAGTGGTCATCACAAAACTGCATCCAAGGGAAGAAAAACTGCGAAACCATCATCCGAGAGACGAAAGAAATCCATAATCTGCAGAACCTTGTCTGTTGGCTTACGAGAAGATTTAACTCTCTATAATTGCCAGCATTACGAAAATTATATCACTCATCATTTGATGAAAAGCTTCTCAAAGCATCTTCTGTCGAAAAACTGAAAAGTAGGCAATTATACCATGATATTCTGTATTTCCAAATCTCATGCCAAAGCTCAAACTTCACTAGTCTAGACAAAGATATAATTTAACCCCAAATAAGAACACCCTGATTTAATTGTCTTTACAGCATAAACAGTACCATAGTCAGAGTCCCTCTTGATCTTTCTACATCTCCAAACATAACCAGACTGATTCATCACAGTGAACGAGGACACCACCAACTCGCATCCTGAAAGTTTTGAAGTGCTAATTTAATTAAATGCATCTAAGTAAAGAAAAGCTACAAAACCTTGTATAAAAATCAATCATCTGCCACCCTATCCAACATTTTCTCCATTCCAAATATTGACTTTCAGAACCTCCGTAAATATACGATTAAAAGAACACATTTTATGACGAGAAGGGCACATCCACCTAAAAATGGCAGAGCCAATGCTTTAGGTGAAACAAAATGAAACTCAGTGCGCTCAGCTTGCCAAAAGGTTAAGACAACTCACCCCAAAAAAAAAACTCCAATCTACCCATTTAGTATCGGTGATGGGCTTTTCCATAATCATCACGCCTCTGACGCTGAAAGTCGCCATAACTGTCTTCTGGCCTTGATGGGTGGTAGATATCCATAGAGTTTGGATACCTTCCCCTTGGTTCCACTGGTATGTTGGGTACTGAATAATGTGGATTACCTGCTGAGTTCTCATACTCTTGATAGCTCTGTTGATTGTAACTGCCAAACCCAGAGGCTGACACATGCTGTCCTGCCAGCTGTTGCCTCCTCCGGGCATCAAGTTGAAGAAACTCTTCCCATTGCTTTGCATGTTCAACTCTAAGGATGGCCAATTTCTTCATGTAGTTCTCTCTTACTTCTCTGACGGCCTAACATTTGATAAACCAAAACAAGATTAAGACTGGCAAATAATTTAGCACATCAGCACTAAGGCTTCGCGGAAGGTCTTTCTTCAAAAGCAAAATTTGAAGTAAAATAATAATCCAAAAATGGAAAAAACAAAACAAAAGATCAATTTTTAGGTACTTCTTCATACCTCTCTATGCTTGTGATTTTCTTCATCTTCTTCCTTATCCCGAATTCTTCCTAGATCTATAGCATCCTTTTGGTAGTCCAATTCAAGATTCTCTAAGGATTGTGGAATGGAGGGGTAGTCAAAGTTACTGTTAGATTTCATGTCAGAACCACGTCTACCAGCATCCCAACCATCAGACTTCATGTCAGAACCACGTCTACCAGCATCCCAACCATCAGACCTGTAAACACTCCTGCCCTGACCATGACCATCATATGAATTACACGAGTTACTCATATAAGCGGGGCGTGCTGGAGACTTTGATTGGCTTGATCGACCTCTAGCTCCATCATTACCATAAGCTTCATCAAATGAAGAGTGGGTTAAGCACTTCCATTGAAGAACTCTAACAATGATGGCAGCTTTAACATGGCAAAGTATCTTAAAATCTCATAGTGAACCCATCTGAAGCAAACGAGTCTCTACATACTTTCAGTGAAAATTTTCAATGTGGGATAATCCTTTCATTTGAGACCACCAGGAATGTTACATCAGAATCGAACAGAATGCTTGAAAAGAACTTACCTCTTGCTGCCACAAAAAGAAAAAGATAAGCGACGCACATTATGAATGAAATTAAATCAACATCAGAACAAGCCTGTGATGTTCATACTCAAAAAACTTAATTGCCAAAGATACATGTAGAAGAAAAAATCAAAAAAACAAAAATAAGGCTAAAAGTCAAATTGCGATCTACTTGTCGAAGAGAAAGACTCTTTGGTTTCCTACCTTGTGAACTACCCCTTGCAATTTTGTGAAAACCATCATGACCGCGATCATCAACAACCTTCTCTTGTCTTCCGTACCTATGGTGTAACTGTGATGCATTCTGAGGGCTGTGATTGGATCTCTGAGAATCAGAACGTACCATACGAGAGCTAACAGGACTTCTGCGCTCAGGTGACCTTGATCTGGACGCCTGAGAACTAGAAGGAACCTTTTTGTCCGCCTCTTCCTTAATTTTATGCACAGCATCCACTCCTTTTCTTAGGATCAATCTGTCCTTCCCACTAACTATAATAAACTTCTCCTCCATTTTGATTTTGCAGCCAACATCCTTCTCAATTTGATTTATCACTTTCTCAGTGAATAAAGCTTTCACATGGCCTTCCCTTGCAGGCACTCTCTCAAAGAAATCTTGAGACTTGCGATTTGCTCCAAGAGTAGATGGACATCCCTATGCGTGGTTTGTTTAGTTCACAATATAAACTTTTGACATTTGCATAAGCTCTTCTGTGAGACTCTGAGAAAAAACTTTTGACAGGTACGGAAGGCACACACCCTTTTTTTTTTTTGCATAAGCAGCCTATTTTATAATAGTTAAACGGTATTCATATATCTTCTATTTTCAACCAAAATCTTATGGTCAGGATTCCTGGTTGGCTGATAGAAACGGCATGCAAAAGAACTTGTCATATAAGAAAAGTATTACAGGGACTATTAAAGGGATTATCCCAGTCAAAGCATGAACAGAGGTTAACTTATTTTGCTTTAGTCATGCTTTTAGTCAGAAGGATCATAAGCAAAAAAATTGTCATATAATGTCTAGTGTCTACTGCTCGTACATCCCTCAGTTTTAGTTACCAAGCTACCAGTATATGCAAGAAAGATATGTCATGGGATTTTTAATTTTCCTACTATCCAAGCCACTCTACTCCGGAGTAGGGGTAAGGTATGCTTACACACTACCCTCCCCAGACCCCACTTGTGGGATTTCACTAGGTTGTTATTGTTGTTCTACTTATCCAAGCCACCCAAAAAAGGATTTTAAAATTAGTAAGTTAGATTTGGGGGAAAACGCAAAAAACAACAAATTCATGCATGAATTGTGCCAGTTTACATTATGCCAGCTGAGCCAGCATATCTACAAACAAAAGGCGCTCTTGGTCTACAAACTCTGATGACTGGTTAACTTGACAAAAATGTAAAATGAAATACGACTGCCTTTCACCAGAAAATGAAGGAGATATAGCAAGGAGCAAAACTGTGATAACAAAAGAAACCAACTCGTTCTCTCACCAATTATTCTCAGGAAAAGAGATGCATCAGCATCCTACATAGAAAGGGTGAGAAATATAGGAAATTATAGATTGAATAGATGGACTAAATGTAGATATTTCCAGTTATCAGTCTTGTGATCCTTAAAATCTCTCTCCCTCCTCAGCCACCCAAAATAGTAGTAACAAGAACACTAATAAGAACCCTAATACAAAGCAGTACCTGGGTAAAGTGGCCTGACTCTCCACATATTTTACAAATCAATTCTTCCTCCTTCCTTTTCTTCCAATTTCTCTCAGTAGCTTTAGATTTAGCTTCCCAAACCTTTGCTTCCCTGCTAGTAAAGTCTGTCGGGACAGCATTGGGGTCAGGGGCGTCTTCTTCCTCATCGGAACCAGCATGAGACCTTTTGTTTGTCACTGTTATCTCTTGTGCCTTAGTTGTGTTGGACCTAACAGGACCAGTATATTCCTTGTAAAGATCACTGAAATCATCATCGACATCTGAATCTTGCCTACTAGACATATCAAAGGGCAACCTGTTTTGGCAACAGCCAACAGAACAAGGAAAGCCGGAAAACGTTGTTACTAACACAGACAAGAACAAATTACAGCAAACATAATTCACTTCAAGAGTCTATGGTAAGATATCCAATATCAATTTTGCAACCTTGAGGATGTGGTTTCGTACAATAAGTGGCCTTCTTTTTATAGATAAGGGATATCATTGAGAAAAGGCGATTAATCCATATAGAAGCTGCATATAAAGGAATCTTATAGGTTTCTGCTCATATATGAAGATTCTAGCTAATCATTTATTTAGTAAGAAAGCCTAACTAGTTCCATATGTACATAAAATTCCAATTCTTCTTCCTCTCAGCTCCACGACCATTATGCAGCCCGCAGCCCAAGCATAAACCTTAGCAATTCAGGGTGTTGGACATGAGATTATATTGGCACTGAGAATATTTTGGGAACTGAGACAAAGGCGGTATATCAATCTGTTTGGTTTGAAAATTGAGGTTGGACTACTTTACCATTTTTTCAAAAAAATATATATTTGAGATTGGCTAGTAACCTTTCTCAACTAAAAGTGACAAAGCCATGTGGGTTACCCATTTCGTATGCTGATGCGAGGTAGCTGATACTGGTGGATTAGTCGAGGTGTGTGCAAGCAGACCCGGACACCACCTTTATTAAACAAAACACACAGACGCTCACCAAAAAAAAAAAAAAAATGGAAGGCAACCTTGTTAACGACATTGGCAGACTTTTCATAGATTGATTTTCAGTACCCTAACTTAACTCTATTCCATCAAATAAAACTTTATGGAAAATGCTAAAGGCAACGTAAAAAATAGCATAAAGAGACAAACGGGTATTTTAACATTAACAAAATACCGTGAATAACAAGTAAGAAAACTGAAAGACTACCTGAATTTAACAATCAAAAATTTCAACAATTGATTTGATAAACGGATTAAATATGGGTTTTCGAAGAAAACTAAAGGCTAAGCCCTACTTACCGGAATCGGGAGACGGGCTAGGGTTTGCTGTAAATGTGAGAGGTAGGGTAGTGTAGAAGCGGCGTTAATAGGAAGGGGATTTCGGGGTTGAAAAAATATATGAGGGAATTTTGGGAAAAGAAGGAAAAATGTTATTTTCCAGCTGAGCGTATCACTTGGTTATCTCTGACCGTAGATCTTTTTAATCTGACGGTCCTCATTTGTGCTTGCTTCTTGTACGATCTTTTTTTCATCCCAAACCTTTTGAGTGTTATTTGGTCCCTCTCTTTCTCTCTTTTTAGGCGTAATGTCGATACATAAATTTATATTTTTTTCATTTGAATACTCCAACTTGACAATGAGTACTAATAAATTATTTTGATCATTGATTATACTTATGTGACAGTGACATAGGTGATATGGACAAAATACATATCAGTCACGCAGAATATCTGTGAAAGCAATAATCTCATTAAAAAAAATACTATAATCAATAGGAAGAAAAATTAAAAGTAAAGGAAAAAATCAACCCCTGCCTATCAGTGCTCATTTCCGCTCTCTTTCTTTTCTTCAACTTAAGAACATGAGAAAGTTTAATTCCGGCCAAAATTCAATATGAAGATTGTGTATTTTTACTTATATCTTACGATTTTGGAGTTTCATAAAAGATGGGGTTATGATTGGTTGCCAACAAAGTGGGGTGGCAGCCATTTAAGTTTTATGGTGGTCAAAAGTAAGCACCACTCAAAACCACCGGTGGTCTGAAGAAAACCCCATGATCGGATCTCTTTGCCAAAATAGTAGCAAAAAAAGGGTAGATATTTGCAATGGTATTCAGTGGCCTCCACTTTTTCAAAACAGTGGATTCCTATTAAATTTCTGAAATTCCAAGATTTAATTTTTTTTCTGGTCTAATCATGACCATAGTGGAGTTGTGAAATTGATTCAGAATAAGAGAGAAAGAACAGTAAGGAAAAAGAGAAAGGGGAAGAAAGAATAAGAACAAGGTAAGAAAGGGAGGTGGATGAATGGAGAAGAAGGAAGTGTCGGGTATTTTTCCTCATTTTTTTCTTCTATTTTTTAATTTGTGACTTCTTTTTTGTTGATTTAGTATTTGAAAATGGGACCCACAAATAACACATGCCAAGTAATAAATAATCTAACATATGGTGTTATACATGTCAGCGCAATTGATATACACCCTCTGCTGGATGTACTTATTAGTACTCATTATGTCAAGTTGGAGTGTTCAAATGGGAAAACTGTAAGTTTATATATCGGCTTTACAAACGGGTACAAATTTAAGTGGCTACGAAGCCATTCCGCCTTCTTTTTATTATATTTTTTTGGGGGTTCTTTTGTCATTAAGCAAAATGGATAATTACAACTTCCAGATTAATATAAACCGTCCAAAATTTACTTGAATCAAATAAATTGGATAAAAATTGGTCGAATAAAGGTCATAACTCAATCTGTCCATGACCACAATATGTCCTCTTTGTTTTAATTTGGCAAAATACATAGTTTACCCATTGACCTCACATCCATATCTCTGTTACGCAGCTTTCTATGTCGGGCAACTTTTTATACACCCAACTTTTTAGAAGTATCTCAATGACACACAATTTTACCTAGCTGGCATGTGCATCTTTAACACGAAAAATAAGAGCATGAGAAGGGTAAATTTTTTGTCCAAAATCTTATTTAAGTGCCATCTATCAAAAATTAAACCAAAATAATTTTTTTTTAAACTAACACAAAAAAGAAAGAAAAACACAAGAGGAAGAAAAGGAAAAAGACCATCTGGTCTGAGCAATTCGCCAACAGCTTCACCATAAAAAAAGATAAATTCCAATCGATAAATTTACACAATAACATTCAATCAAATAAGGTAATTTAGTCATCTTCTCTATCTTTTCCTTTTCCATTCAGAAAGTTTGACGATTTGTAGTGGTGTCGAATTTTTGAATAGTCATTTGGGAGGAGAAAGTTTTGAATCTCCATTGTTGGGGTTTCTTGAGTTTTCGAATTAGTATTTGGGCAGAGAAATCTCGTAACAATGTTGAAAATTATCTGGACCGAAATATTGAGCTTGTTTATTGAATTAAATTTGTGTTGATATTCTAAAATTGATTTTAACGGTTAGTAGGCTTAAATTTTTGAATCAGTTGTTGGATTTGTCAAAATTCGAATCTGTGTCAAAAACCGAATTATAATTTTGAGTTGCCGGTTTAATGGACGTGGAGATAATGTGATGAGTGGTGCCAGCTATGGTGGTGGTGGTGACTTGTGATTAGGGCTGTGCATAGATCGGATCGGATCGGATTTAGCATATTTTGGATTCAAAATTCGGATTTCAGATTTCGGATTACGAATTCTAGAAAATAATTTTTACATTCATACACTATATAAGAAACCTTATTACCCTCATTATTTAAGGTCTGATATAATTATATTTAGTGTACTAAATTACCAATTCTATACTATAGTGTATTTTAGGAGTACAATTAATGCTGCATATATCCCTCCTTAATTCAAGGTACCAAAATGGCCCTTTTTTTTTGTTCTGTATCTTTTAGCAGCTTCTCTCCTTCGTTTACATTAAAAATATTCCTGAATATATTCCTTCTCCCCCCTTCTTTCACTATTTTCAACTTCCCCTTCACCTTTTCTGAAAACTTTGGCCCCAATTTCACTGCAAAAAATCAAAATAGTAAAATATTTTTATTGTTTTCTTAAGAAGGAAAAGGAAAAAAAATAAACTGGATGTAAATAGACGCATACCATACTCACGAATTCTATAAGCATAACTTTTTGCCTTCTTTTCCAATTTCCTCTTCTGCATAATTATAGCAAAATCATCTTGACCTGCAATTAATATTAATGTATAAAAAAGTTAGAAAAAATAAGTTTTGTTTAATTTTTCTGTTTTTCATAAATATTTTGGACATACTTGGAATAACTCTAGGAGAGTAATTATCAGAAGAAGAAGGAATGTGAATGTCACACCTCCTTTTTCTTACTACGCCCCCGAAAAGGTGTAATAAAGCGAGTTATTTTCAACTTGAAGTGACAATCAAAATGGGATTATTTACAATTAGAGTCGCCACTTGGGAGATTTATGATGTCCCAAGTTACCAGTGCGAATCCCAAATCGAGGAAAAGGATGACTCTGTTATTACAGTCTGCGAATCAGAAATCCGGGTAAGGAATTCTGTTAACCCGGAAGAAGTTGTTAGGCACTCCCGAGCTCCGTGGTTCTAGCACGGTCGCTTTGATCATACTTGGCTCATTAAATTATTTAATTACTGATTTTAGAATCTATGTGCTTGTGCTTCTTTCACCGCTTTTAATTAAGAAAATTATCTTGAAATGGGTTACGCGTATGTATACCTGCTTGTTTGGCGCGTCAAAAATCATGTCACGCGAACGTATCCATAATTGATAACGCTTTAGTTATTATTAAGAGAGTTTGGGCTGAAATTGCGCGAACACATACTCCGATTTTATTTTTAAAAGTGTAATTGTGTTACGCGAACGTATACGCAACCACACTAGTATTTTAAACGGCCCTAAAAGATATGGTATAAAAGTTTAGTCATTTTTACATCTAGGTCATGAAATTAATACGAGGGCCATATGTGATTTAATGAACTTATGTAAACTAAAAATAATTAAAAACTTGTAACCTATTTTATTATTAAGGAAGGTTGATCGAAGCTGCGCGAACGCATACTCCAAATTAATTTAGGATCATGATCATGTTACGCGAACGTATACGCAACCACAATCATGTTTTAAAGGACCTAAAGGCTTGCTACAAATATTGATCAAATTGTATCTAAACTGACGCAAGGCCATAATTATATGGTACGCCTTAATTCCAATCTTAACAGGAAGGGACACGTGAAAAATTTTCCTACTGATGCAAACTTCAAACTTAATGATGATGAACAAATGCGGCATTATGTTGAATGTATTAAAGTAAATTCAATAAATTACAATCCTTTATCCAACCACCATGTTATCAATAAGCAAAAGATCAGTTGGGCTAAAACGTGAAGCCCAGACTTGAGGCGTACTCAACAAAGACGCTCGACACCACTGGGCCTCTGTTATAGCCCATTAGTAATTGCAAGAGAACCAACATTGTTATCAAACTCAGACAATTAACATGTTATGCAACCCATTTCATCAATTACTCGTAATTTCAAGAGAGAAAGAAAGCTTTTGGAGTTTTCAAATAGACTGTATTCATATGATGAGTTTCAAACTTAAGCTAACGCCGATTAAATCCTTCTAAGCAAATTTATTATCAAAACACCAGCTAATTTGCCTTTCAAACTCGAACAAACTAACTGAGTGTTCTAGATTTCAAATACCAATTCAAAACTCACATACCCTTCAAAGATAAATCAGCGTTATATTATGGCATTCAAGTGGCCGTAAAGGATCCCAAAACCATATACATACTACTTAACATGATTGAACATAAGACTTAATCAAAAATTTAACCACTGATTTCATCGAGTTCCTGTGTGTCACGACCCCAAACCCGGTCGCGATGGCGCCCAGCACACTACTGTGAGTACGTGATTTTTGCCCTAAGTAAATTATTCCTAAAATCCAAATAAAATGATTTTGTCACGACCCAAACCCCGATCGTGATGGCGCCCAACACATTGCTAGGCAAGTCCGACCTTTTTCCCATTTACCATTCCAATTATTATCTCAAATATTCCAAATTTAGTAAGATCTCCTGTTTCCATAATGACAAGATGAGAGCGGAAAACAAAATTAACTGAAATAACAGCCCATCAGGATCTG
>MU762659.1:1179-24355 GCA_026770625.1 Nicotiana glauca
CGACCAAACGACGTCCGAATGACCTGAAAATTTGCAGACATATCCAAAATCACCTAACGAAGCTACTGCAACTCTTGGAATTCCATTCCGACCCTTAGATCAAAATCTGACTTATCAACCGAAATTCGCCAAAATTCCAACTTTGCCAATTCAAGCCTAATTCTACATCGGACCTCCAAATTCGATTCTGATCGCGCTCCTAAGTCACAAATCATCCCCGAAGCTAACCGAACCACCGGAATTCACATCCGAGCCCTCTAACCACATAGTCAACTTCCGGTTGACTTCTCTAAAATAAGCTTTCTTCTAAGAGGCTATGTGCCTTATTTTCGACCACAACCAATTCAATTACACCCAATCGACTCTAATACTGATATTGAAACATGAAGAAACACAATAAGGGGGAAACAGGGCGGTAACTTACGTGACGGCGGGCCGGGTCGTCACACGAACTTGCAGCAGTTAACTCAAAGAATGGTCTTACAAGAGTATACAAAGCATTATGGACATGTACATTATCTCCATATCACCATTTTGTATTAAGAAAGAGTATTCTCAAGCTATTGCTTACCTCATAGAGTTTTTCCACCTTCTAATGCATCTTGTGTTTCCCTAGCATCCTCAATATCTTTATTCTGGAACAGGTAAAGGTATTTAGACTTCATCTCCTCTTCCGCTTCCCATGTCATTTCTTCCATATTCTTGTTCCTCCACAATACTTTGACGGAAGCTACATCTTTTGTTCTCAGCTTCCAAACTTGTCGATCTAATATAGCCACTGGCACTTCTTCATATGATAGATCCTCTGTAACTTGAACATCTTTGGTAGGGATGACTCGAGAAGGGTCCCCAGTACCTTCCCTCAACATAGATACATGGAATACCGGATGGACAAACTCAAATTCGGATGGCAATTCTAACTCATAAGCAAAATGTCCAATTCGTCAAAGAATTTTATACAGACCGATATACCTTGGACTCAGCTTTCCCTTTTTCCCAAAACGCATAACACCCTTGATTGGTGAGATCCTCATTAAAACCCAATCACCAACCTCAAACTCCATATCACGACGTCGGACATCGGAATAAGACTTTTGCCTGCTTTGTGCTGTCCACAATCGTTCCTGTATCACCTTTAACTTTTCAATGGCTTGGTGAATCAAATCTGGCCCATATAATTCTGTTTCAGCGACTTCGAACCATCCAACTGGTGATCTATATCTTCTCCCGTATAGTGCCTCGTATGGGGCCATTTTAATACTGGAATGGTAGCTATTATTGTAGGCAAATTCTATGAGTGGAAGATGGTCATCCCAATTTCCCTTAACATCTAGAACACATGCTCGTAGCATATCTTCCAGTGTCTGAATGGTACGTTCAGCCTGTCTGTCAGTTTGCGGATGAAATGCGGTGATGAGATTCACTTGTGTGCCTAAACCGTTCTGGAAAGACTTCCAAAAGTTAGACATAAATTGAGCTCCTCGGTCTGATATAATAGATACTGGCACACGATAAAGCCTAACAATCTCCTTGATATACAACTTCACATAATCTTCAGCCGTGTATGTTGTCTTAACTGGTAGAAAATGGGCACATTTTTAAGTCGATCAATTATCACCCAGATGGATTCAAACTCATGATAAGAGCGAGGTAATCCAATAATGAAGTCCATATTAATCACCTCCCATTTCCAGGTCGGAATCTCTATATTCTGAAGCAATCCACCGGGTTTCTGATGTTCTATCTTTACCTGTTGACAATTGGGACACTGGGCTACAAATTCTGCAATAGACTTCTTCATGTTATCCCACCAATACTGCTCCTTGACATCATGATACATCTTTGTCGAGCCGGGATGGATGGAATATCGGGATTGATGAATCTAATTCATAATCTTCTCTCACAACCCTGCCACATTAGGCATACATAATCGGCCCTGGTATCTTAGTGCCCATCTCCTCCGATCTCAAAAGCCGTAATATTACACTGCTAAATGCTCTCTCAATCGTACTAAGATAGGATCTTCATATTACCGTGCTTTTACCTCGGCTACCAAAGATGATTCTGATGTATTCTGTATAGTAACACCTCCGTCATCAGAGTCTAACAATCTGATTCTCATATTGGCTAGCTGATGAAGCTCTTTAGTCAACCCCCATCTACCTGGCTCAATATGTACTAAGCTTCCCGTTGACTTACGGCTGAGAGCGTCTGCCACAACATTGGATTTACAGTGATGATACAATATCGCGACGTCATAGTCTTTCAATAATTCAAACCACCTACGCTGCCTTAAATTCAACTCTTTCTGCTTGAATATATATTGTAAACTTATGTGATCTGTGTAGATGTCATCATGGACGCCGTATAAGTAGTGCTGCCATATCTTCAAAGCATATATTACTGCAGCCAGTTCCAAATTATGGGTTGGATAATTCTTTTCATGCTTCTTCAATTGTCTTGATGCATAAGCAATCACCTTCCCATGTTGTATCAATACGCACCCCAAAACTATACCTGAGGCATCATAATATACCACGTAACCTTCTGTTCCTTCAGGGAGAGTGAGCACTGGTGAGGATGTCAATCGATTCTTCAGCTCCTGAAAACTACATTCACAAGTGTCAGACCACTAGAACTTGGTAGCTTTCTGTGTTAACTTAGTCAATGGTGCTGATATAGAAGAAAACCCTTCTATAAACCGCCTATAATATCCTGCTAGCCCCAAGAAGTTGCAGACTTCTGATGGTGTTGTAGGTCTCGGCCAATTCTTTACTGCATCGATCTTCTGAGTATCTACACTAATACCCTCATCAGATATCACATGGCCAAGGAATTCTACCAGAATTCACATTTGGAGAGCTTAGCATATAACTTACGATCCTGAAGCGTCTGTAATACTATCGCAAGTGGCCCGCATGTTCCGCCTCCGATCGAGTATACACTAGAATGTCATCAATGAATAAAATCACGAACATATCAAAATAGGGCCTGAATATAGTATTCATGAGATCCATAAAAGCAGTTGGGGCATTTGTTAGCCCGAACGACATCATCAAGAACTCAAAGTGCCCATATCTTATCCGGAAGGCCGTCTTTGGAATATCCTACTCCTTAACCCTCACCTGATGATACCCTAAACGTAAGTCAATCTTGGAGAAATACTTGGCACCCTGGATTTGGTCAAACAGGTCGTCAATTCTTGGAAATGGATACTTGTTCTTTATAGTAAACTTATTCAACTGCCGATAGTCGATACACATCCGTAAAGACCCATCTTTCTTCCACACGAATAGGACTGGCGCACCCCAAGGTGAAGTGCTAGGCCTAATGAAGCCATTATCCGGCAAGTCCTTCAACTGCGCCTTCAACTCTCGCAACTCTGCCGGGGTCATTCTGTATGGAGGGATAGAGATCGGTTGAGTATCAGGCAACACATTAATGCTAAACTCAATCTCCCTTTCAGGAGGAAGGCCTGGGAGTTCATCTGGGAAAACATCTGGAAATTCATTGACCACGGGGATTAATTTTAGAGTAGGCGGCTTCGCCTCCACATCCCTAACGCGAACGAGATGATAAATGTAACCTTTTGTGATCATTTTCCTTGCCTTAGGATAGGAAATAAACCTACCTTTCGGTGTAGCAATGTTCCCATTCCATTCAATGACGGGTTCGCTAGGAAATTGAAACGTAACCATTTTCGTACGAAAGTCAACATTTGCATAACATGAGGCCAACCAGTCCATTCCCATTATCATATCAAAATCAACCATTTCTAACTCAAATAAATTTGCCGAGGTTTGACGAATACAAATCATCATAGTGTAACCTCTATATACCCTTCTAGCAATGATAGAATCTCCTATCAGAGTAGATACCGCAAGGGGTTTACTTATCAATTCAGGTTCAATGCCAAACTTATTATCCACAAAGGGTGTAACATGTGATAATGTAGATCCCGAATCAATCAGCGCATATACATCATAAGAAAACACAGACAATATACCTGTAACAACATATGGAGACGACTCGAGATCATGTCGACCTACTAGAGCATAGGTTCGATTTTGTGCACCACTCAAACTCGGCACTGCACCTCTACCTCTACCACGACCTGTCGACTGCTAAAAACCCTGTGCTAGAGGTCGAACTGATAAGGAAGAACCAGACACAGATCCAGTCGGTTGAGCCATACCATCACCTCCCTTTTAGGACAATCCCACATCATATGGCCAGGCTGTCCGCAAGAATAACATGCATCAGAACCTTGACGACACAGTCCAAAATGGGCCTTGCCGCACTAATCACAATGTGGTGTTGTGGGTCTCGTCTGACTAGTATCCCTGTGATGTTGCAAGCCTGATGCCCACAAACTCTGACCTGGACCAGAATAGGTAAATCGATCATATCGAGCCTCTGAAACTGTGAAGGAGCACTAGCTACAGGAGGCGCCAAACTCCTCGAAGACGGGGGCCCAACGCTACCTCTAAAGTCATCAGAATACCTTACAAATCTCGCCTTCTTATGCTGGCCCATATCCTGCTCCCCATCTGCCCTCTGCTGGCGCTTACGATCCTCTAGGGTCTAGGCAAAAGCCTGAATACGGGAAATATCCATGCCCTCCACCAAGGAGGCTGTCGTGCACTCATTTATTAAATGTGGTCCCAATCCGTTCACGAAAAAATGCACCCTATCACTCATCTCGGCCACCATATGGGGAGCATACCTTGCTAAAGAATCAAACTGCATATTGTACTCTCGCACACTCATATTACCTTGTCTAAGGTTCAAGAACTTATCAGCTCTAACTCGTTGTATCTCAACTGGCAAGTAGTGATGAATAAAGGCCTCAAATATTCCTTCCACACAGCTGGAAGAGCGTTTGGACCCCTGGATCTCACCCAACTATCATACCAGAGAACCGCTAAATCCCGTAGCCAATAAGAAGCCAACTTTACTGCCTCTATATCACTAGTATGCATAACCCATAATGTACGATGAATCTGATCAATAAAAGTCTGCGGGTCCTCCTTCGGATCTGATATGGTAAACACTGGAGGGTCTAGATTAATAAAATCATGAACTCTCATACTAACTGGTTTAGCAGCAGCACCAATATTCTGCCTCTGAGCCTGAGCAGCTACCAAGCTAGTCAATAACTCCAAAGCACTCCACATATCCTGGTCTGTAGTGCCAGACGGAGGAACTGGAGGTGCTGGGTGCCTCCGAATATCCTCTGGATGAGACAGAGTAGATGAGGTACGAGACGATATCTCACTCCGAGCCTTACTTTGGCCTGCTCTAGCTTGGGGCACCTGACTGGTACCCTCTCCCGCAGTTGTATCAAGCCATCTACTAATTGTTTGCTTCCTAGTCGAGGGCATCGCTAAAAGAAAACAAGGTGAATATTAGAGTTGAACACTTACGACTCAACTCCACGCATGATCTAGATTCAGGAAGAAGGTAACAACCCTAGATGTCATGTAGCCTCCTAATTATAAATGTGGCGCGCTACACATCCATAATCAAGACTCTACTAGATACGGCTCATAGACAATCCCTAGGATAGACTTGCTCTGATACCAAGTTTGTCACGACCCAAAATAGAGGACCATGACTAGCACTCGACCATACTTGCCGAGCACCAACGTACATTTTATCTAACCTTCTTTATTATCTTTTAGGGCTGATGAGAGCAATATAAATGGTAGACATGGATCATGGACAACCAACAATAAAATATGATGCCATGAACATACATAACATGGGATGACCAGACAATCAAGAAACTATATATAAGGTACGAGCTACCACGCTACCATGAAAGACTATACAACAAAAACCAGCCAACAAGGCATACCACACTATACATGAGTCGACACCTGTCCATGAGCCTCTAAAGGAACATAAGTTCTGCAACATAGCCGGAACAGGGCCCCGACATACCCATAATGTCTATAACAAAAATGCATACCAAGACCAAGGCATGTCCGGAGAAGGGATCTCGCCAATCACTGTTGAACTGGACAGCCTACTGAGGTGGGGGAGCCGCACCTGCCTGTCTTTCAGGACCTGCAGCACGGCATGCAGCGTCCACAAATAAAAGGACATCAGTACGAATTAATTACTGAGTATGTAAGGCAGGGAACCATAAATACGAACAATAATGTAAGCAGGGATAGAGAATATACAACCTGTAACATTTGAGTACCTCTGAGGGCTACTGACCTGAAATGCATGATACATATGTGTAAATACATAAACTTTTAAAACATACGCATCTATGAGCATCATCATTATATCGTACCCGGCTGTAATCGGCTCGGTAAAAAAAACTTACTCGGCCATCATAAGGCTCGGTAGAATCTTACCCGGCCACGTGGAGCTCGGTAAAATCATACTGATCAGCGGTTGCACAATAGGTGTCGTACCCGGCCAACTATAGTGCGCCTCGGTAGAGTAAAAGAGATACATATATATAGTGCATGCTCGACTCATGTAATCACATTCTAAACCTTTCAGAGTGGCGTAAGGTTGGTATCCCATATACACGCCATTAGGACTAACTCTTCACTATGAACCTTATAAGAATTAGGAAGTACCAAAAACATTGATAACATAAGAATAAGAGAAGCAACATTAACATCAATCGTTCCATAAGAGGGGAAACAATGCGAGTATTGCTAGTTTCTAAGATTAGAGTATCTTTGAAGCTCGTTCATTACATTATGTACAATTGGAGTCGTGCAAAAGAAGGAAAGGGATAGCCTCACATACCTTGTATATACTTCCCCAATCTCAAGCTATGCAATTGTCACAACTCCTTAGTCTACAATAAGAGAAACGCTACTATCGTTATTATTTAAGTGTCATAACTATTATGTATCGACCACAATCTATTTTACGATGAAACGGACAGAACCTCCCCTATATATAGGACTTCACACCATTCAAAACAATCACCAAACAGCCTAAACTACATCAATAATAAACATATTGAGAATCCCAAAATAGTCCACGCACAACCTAATCACTTCATACATACGACGACCGCCGTAGTCGTGTCAAACGACCCGAAAATGTTACAAATAACTATCAGCCAACAACCCTACATATATATGGTGTTTCTCCACACCCTTCCGCCTCCAAAACTCCAAAAAACAGTAGTAAAACACGCAGCCCAACAGCAACAAAAAACAGTCCACAAAACAGTCCGCTACAAGTGAATAACTCGAACTCACCGCTTCCGATCACCGTCCCGTGAGTTCTAACATGTATAGAACGAATTACCATGAATTCACAGCAGAGAAAAATGTATGAAATATGGAAGTAATTTACCTTACTTGTTGGATAACTCAGCCCTTCCCTTGGTTCTTCAAACTCTAGGTTTTACCTTCAAATAGAACTTGAAAGAGAGGGAAAATCGATTAGGGTTTGTGAGGGATTTTTGGGGAGGAGTTGCAGGAGTTAACTTTGGTTTTGAGGGTCTGAAATATGGGTGAAATAAATGAGTTCATAACCCCTTAAAATTCATCTCTTGGCCGACTTATGTCTTTTAATTTCGTCCTATCATTTTGGCAAGTAGGTGATGCACCTACTTGTCATCTACCAATCTAAGTAGGCTTGAGAAAATATGAATATCTCTATACTCCAAGATCATATTGATAAATGGTTTAATGCATTAGAAACTAGAATCATAGATATTTAATTTGGTGGGTAGATCACCGTAATTCCTTGTAAATTGGGAGAACAATTTAGAAACATTTGACCTAATGTTTAAGTAAAATTATGAACCTAAGTTGCGACAACTTTTGTCGACTTTTGTTTCATAACTCGTTTAACTTCAAGACTTATGATACGGATATTATATGATTCAAATACCTTAATACATGACCTCTTGACTGTATTAAGCAAATCTAGATTTACCTGAAAATACGAGTTACAACATCCTTGATTCGTTTAACTTCTAATACTTGTTAATCACCCTTGTACACCCTTGAATCACTTAAGACCAATAGGATTAACTTCTTATCATCACAAAGATAATTCCTTCTTGGATTTATGTTAACTAATATATGGCATGAACTAACACATGTGGATATGGGTTGTAACACATGCCTCCAGGCCTTACTAAAAGGTCTCAATGGCCAAGTAGCAGAAAGGCGACCATCGTTTGCCAAGAACTCAGATGAGATTTAAGGGTCGATTACAGCTCAAATCGCAACACGACTTGGAGACTGGACCCAAAAAATCTCCAGTCCAAACGGGCTCGAGGGTAAGAGAAGCTCGAGTCAGGATCCCAACTCATAGACTGAACCTGAAACTCATCAAACAATACAAGCCTAAAGGCTACTCCAGGATT
This sequence comes from Nicotiana glauca, assembly GCA_026770625.1. NCBI lineage: Eukaryota > Viridiplantae > Streptophyta > Magnoliopsida > Solanales > Solanaceae > Nicotiana > Nicotiana glauca. Next base: position 9,542 of record MU762659.1, read on the forward strand.
GAATCAGTACGGTGGAAAAACTCCAGCGATCAGAAATGCAAAAATTACAAATTATAGGGCTCCCCCTTCTTATTATTATATATCAATTACAAGGCATAATCTTGGCCTGCATCGTATGGTGGGATCGATATATGGATATACACATCAAAGAGGGTAGGGAATGTTCGTTCCCCTTTTATTTCCCTTTTGGCAGTTATGGCCCATCGGCCTCCCCCTCATCATCAGATATCAGAAACCTGGCATCAAACTCTGCTCCCTTGGCATGTTTGATCTCCTCCGAGAGATCGAAACCTCGAGCATAAATCTCCTCGAGGGTCTCCCTCCTGGATTTGCACCTCTCGTACTCCTTGCTATTGCTTGCATGATCGAGGGCCTTCTTCAGATCGACCCTAAAAATAGCGGCACTCTTTGAATAAGCAGCTATCTTTTACCCGGAACAGGTGTTATTCATTATGACCTCAGCCCTGACGTCCGCCACCTCAATTTTTGCCCTCGATAGCTCAAATGAGAGCCTCATGATCATCTTCGCTCGAGAAGAATCATTCGTGCGAGCAACCTGAAGTTGTGCCTTAAAACCGGATGTCGCGGCCAAAGCTCTCTCTTTAGCCTCCAAATGAGCGCTAAGGCGCGCTCACAGCTCGGCAAGTTCGCGGTTGGCGGCACCAACCTCGCCCCAGAGTTGTTCCATCTCATCGAACAATAGCGCTTCAAAGACCAGCAAAGATAAAAAAAATAGATGTGAAGGAAACATGAGCCAACTGGGCAGAATACCTATTTCTCCAAGAGGATCTCCCGGGAACGGCTTCAATCTGCCCCGTGCCTTAAAGAAACGAGATCATTTTCCTTTACCTCGCGTAGAAACTGGAGGGACTTTCTCTAGCCTTCTGCAGATGGGTCTCGCGACGAAGCAGCTTGATTTTGAGCCTGCCAAAAGCCTAAAAAGAAGCCAAGCGCATGATGAAAAAGGAAGAAAATATTGGGCCGAAACATCTTTATCATGGGCGAAAACTCACCGCAAGGTCAGAACAATGAGCCTCACCAAGGGCCGAAGCTATGTCCAATAAAGCTTCAGTCCTGGAAGCTGGCCGATCGATCGAATCATTTCCTCTCAGTTGCTGCGAATAAGGTGCCTCACCGCAAGCCTCCACACATCACGAAGCGTCTTTCCTTTTGTCAGCATTCCTCGATTCTCGAACCGACAATCTCGCCTCGAACGAACTCCCGGCGCCTGCAGTAGGGAAACCAAGTAGATCAATAAAGGTAAGGCCACCCCCAAAAAAGAAAAGAGAAGAGTGGGAAGGTAACGCCAGACACCTACCATGATAATTTACCTCCCACCTCCCTTTTTAAAGATCTCGCAACCGGCGCCTATCATAAGTCCAGCATGCTGCCAATTTATGCGACCATTCGGCTAAGTTTGGAACCTCATCAGGCAACCAACGAGCCACTACAAACAAAAGACAGGAAGAAATCATTGAGAGTCTGACCTCGTGTGAAGAAAAAAGATAGCTCGAACGGAGTGCTTACGTGTGGAACTTTATTTCTCAGGGAACGATAAGAATTCTCCAGGGATAACGTCGGTCATCCAAACTCGAACAAACTGGCTCATCCATCCGTGGTCTTCATCCTCTTGGCCCCCAATCATGGGAGCTCGAGTAGACCGGCGCTGAAGAGCAACCAGGCCTCGATAGCGCAATGGCCAGTATAGACTTATGAGGTGGATAAGAGTAAAATCTATCCCAGCCTTGTCGACAAAGTATCTCTTCGACCATACTATGCTCTACAAGAAAGGATGAACCTGCGCTAGCGTTACTTGATGCCTTCTACAAAAATCAAGCACAACCTGGTCCGGGGAACCTGGCACGAGAACGAAGGTATACACACTCAAGAAACCTCAGACGTACGTCGTGACGTTCTCCTTAGGGGAAGGGGCTTGCAGGAGCACGCCTTCCCCCATCAACATTTTCTCCTGATCACCTCGAGGTCCTCTTCTACCCTGAAGAGATAATCCTTGACACATGGCTCCGGTGGCCTGGAATATTAGGAGGTTTTTTTGGTATAGCAACGCCCCTCGTGCATGTGTGCTCGGGGCACCGCTCCGCCAATGTCAGAGAAGGGCCGCTATCACCAGCAAAAGGCAGAATACAATAAGTAGTACCCTTCACCTGAGCATCAGACGTCGAAGCAGCGACAATGGCCGCAACAAAATGATAGGAAGAAGAAGAGTATCGAAGTAGAAATCACCTAAAACAGAGAAATGGGGAAGTTCACGGAAAGTACCTAGCTCTACAGAGGAGATGAGCTTATCAAATAAGAAACTGTAGTAATCATCGCTTGAGGGAGGAGTAGACTAAAATATAAGGGCCAGGCAACAGCAGACCAAATTGCCCAAACATGTCAATTAATTCTGGTCGCGTTAAGATCACACCCCCCTTGGGGAATGCAATGGCGCAACTCAACCTCGGCTGCAAAGTACAAAAGGGTTCCAAAGGCCCGATACCCAGTGCTTTGAAGCAATAAGAACTACCGGAATAAAGACTCATTTTTTTAAAAAAACAATTGTACATCTTTGCAGTATTCAGATGGGAGAACATATGAAACAAAAAAGAGAAGGGGGGCTCGGAGACTGCTCCTCACCGCTATACTCTTCGCCCTCATCGGGAATAACTAGACGCTCCAGTTCCTCCTCTATCTCAAGGGCCTTGTTCAGGTCAGCAGATATCTCGATGCCCCAGGCCTTGAGTTCTTCCAGAACCTCTCTCCTTCCTTTCGCCTTGCATTATCAACAGCCCGGACCAGTTTCTGCTCGGCCGCCAAGGATATGTCACGGGCCATTGCATATGTCGTGGCCGCGTCCGCCTTGTAAGAATCAATGTCTCATTACACACCAAGCTTAGCCTCGAGCAAAGCAGCAATCTCCCTGCAGGCATCCGAAAGAAGGCTTCGTGATGTTGCCAACTCCCTAGTTGCTTTTTTATTCTGCTCCCTCAACTCAGAAACCTCTGTTTCCAACTCGGAGATCCTTAAGTTTCCCTTGTCAACCTTCGTTATGAAACAAGGTGACGAATATGTGAACACAAAACACATATATGGACACCAAGCGGAGGAGCAGATATGAAAGAAAAAAGAAGAATACTTTTGCAGTAAGAGCGGTCTTCTCCCGGAGTGCCGCCTCTAAAGTGGCTCGAAGCTCCTTCACCTCCTCATCTCCCCGGATGCCTCGAGACTCAGAATCTTGCAGTCTTGAAGCAATAGCATCACGCTCTTTCTCGTGATGTGCGAGTTCCCCACGGAGCCATGATATGACACGATCGTATATCTCTTTGCACTATAGCGCAATAAGGAAGTTGAGAAAAGCGATAAATAACGCCTAAGGGCAAGGGAAACACTCAAAGAAAAATTGTCACTTGCCGTAGGGATTTCTCTGCTGCATCGACGGCGTTAGTTACGTCAAGATCAACCCCGTTAGATACATCATCAAGTTTGTTGGCAAAAATGCCTTCCCCTTCAAAGGAAGTATCGGTCGTGGCACCAACCATCCTCCCGACATCTCTCAATTCTCTCGACGAGACTGAACAGTTTTAAATAAAGTCGTTCGGGTTATCAACCCCATTGGATAGCAGCCCATGCCCCGCGAAGGCTCTAAAATCCATCCCATCCCATAGCCCTATTGGCGGAGGCTACGTCGAATCTGGTCAAGCGGTTCGAGACCATGTCAGCATCCTCACCAAAAACCTTCGGCTCCTTAGCCTTTCTAATCCTAGCCGTCCTGGACTCAGCAGCCTCTAGGGCACTTGCAAACCCCTCTCGCTGGTCCTCGACCTCCTACTCAGTAGATTGCCATCATCACCTTCTTCGCCACCTACACCAGGATCCAGGTCAGAGCTCGGAACAACAGCCTCGTCAGGACGGGCAACGACCACCCCTATTTTCCTTTTCTTGCCCGTGCCGACCCCCAAGGCCCCTTTTTCACCACCAGGGGTGGCCTCATCAACATCTTTTCCCCAAGGCCTTCATCAACATGATGAGTAGAGCATAAAGGGAATACAAAATACGAGACATATATAGAAATGAAACCCTACCATAGTTTTTGGCCACCCAGGGCTTATCGTTCACGATGGCCTAGGATCAAAGATGATACGGGAAACTTCTGTCCAAGCGCTCGATCCACCTCGCTAAGTCTGGAACCTCCTCAGGATGCCAAGGAGAAGCTAGAGAAAGTCACGAAGAGGTTATTACAACGCTCGAAAGAAAAGTTGAGGAACGATTAAAGAGAAGATATACTTACACTGAAAGTTCCACCGTTCGGGAAAAGGCATCCATTGGACTAGGATAATATCCAAGGTTCACACCCAAACAAACCTTCTCATCCACCCCCGGTCCTTCCCCTTATCTATGCTTAAAAGGAAAGGTTTCTTAGACCGTTGCCGAAGCTTGATCAAGCCTTGGTACAGCGGAGGATGGTATAGTCCGATCAAATGATTGAGAGTGAGAAATTCACCTGTGATCTCCTTAGTAATGTGCCTGAGCATCAGCATAATCCTCCAAAATGATAGTGAGATCTGGCCAAGGGTCACTCGATACCGAATGCAGAAGTCAAGGATCACAGGGTCGATGTCCAAGGGAGGAGATTTGACGGATTCATCGGGACCCAGGGTGAATAGGTAGGTATATACGCAAAGAAAGCCCTCCTTGAAACTGGTAATATTGTCGCCAGAGGCATGAATTCCCACTGTCACTGTTTTATCCCATCGGCAGTCACCCTTAACTTTTTCAACATGAGACACGACACTCATGCATCGAGACATATGCTCGGATTGGTCCGTCTTGGATGCGGGAGCCTCGATGTCGAAATCCTTTGACGTGTCAAGCTCAGAAGTGGTCCACTGCTCTAGAGAAAGAGCCAGCCTATTATCGCCCCTAGCCGATTGGGATGATGATGCAGTAGCATTCCGACGGGGTACCATACTAGAAGTCCTGGCCATAAATAATGATGGAGCTCTTCCGAAAAGAGAAAGAGAGAAGGGTGAAAATATATCAAATAAATTGGGATTCCGGTTCACAAGCCTAGAGGAAGGGCAAAAATGAGTAGCATCTGGTGATCAGATCGTTTTATGGGAACCAATAGGGAAAGCGGAAGGGACGAGCCTGCAATAGTTCGTAAATTCCTCGATCGTCGCATATGACGGCGACCCCGCACAATTTTTGGGGCTATGTCATTTAATGATCTTATATGAATGACATCATGGTAATAATAGCCTCTAGGCTACGAGGCTACAATTCAGTGTCGTTTCCTATCACTTCGATATAGGAAACGCGGAGACTATCTGTACGTTGTAAAATAAAAAGACTTTATTTTTTCTATCAAGACAATTTTAGAAGCCTTCCCCAAGATCCCAAGAGTGGAAGTCCACGATCGAGTTCCCGACCTAAGGCTCATCGAGGTCCGAATTGAAGGAAGCAGGGCCCCAGGTCAGGGTAAGAAAAGAGGTCTCTAAAGCACACAACTACACCTGACAGGGCCGATCTATCTGTATCCTACTAAGATGACGTGCGTTAGAATGTCCCATTTTTCTACTCTTGTAAATGATATGTACATACTTTACTGAGTCCCCTCTCCTATATAAAGGGGATTCACCCCACCTTGTAAGGGGATGATGTTCTACTTCTCCAATAAGCAATAATCTCTCTCTATCTATCTATCTCTCCCTCTTTCTTCTAAGTTATCAGTGTTCTTCGACCCCGAGGTCGCTCTAGCATTTTTGTTTCTTCGTTTATTTTTCATCATTTAACTCAAGATTGACGGTATAGTGCCTTGTTTATCTATATCCTTCCATGTTATCCCCTTCCCGACTACCCTCGATAAGACCGAGATAGGCTCGAGGCCTGGCCCCGAGGTATCTACTGGCTTGCTCTAAGCCTAGGAACGTCCCCTTACTGGTTCGATTATCGCTTTGGCTAACTCGATCTTTATCGTCTTACTTTATGATTAAACACCAATCACCCTTACAAACTAGCTCGAGAATAGATCACGTATTTTTAGAATCTCATTTATAAATTTAATTGTTGTTACCTTTTTCACGGTAAACATTTCTCACCCACCATGAATGATAAATCAAGCGCCTTCTGATCCGCGTAATTCTTGTGCCTGGACTGTGCTGTGCGAAGCTTCACCTGAATCAACTTTACCTTCTCCAAGGCATCCTTTGCTAAATCAGTACCCTAAAACTTAGCCTTGCTAGGCTCATACCATCCGATGGGCAAATAACATCATCGACATATAAAGCCTCAAATAGAGCCATCTCAATGTTGGAGTGATAACTGTTATTGTAAGCAAACTCGGCCAACACAAGAATATATCCCACTGACCTCCGAAGTCGATGACACATGCTCTGAGCATATCCTCTAAAATTTGAATTGTCCGCTCCAACTACCCATTGTTTGGGGATGAAATACTCTGCTGAGCTCTACTGGGGTACCCAACTCGCTCTGCACTGCCCTCTACAACTACGAAGTGAACTGAGGGCCTCTATCCTAAATGATGGAAACATGTACACCATGCAACCAAATAATCTCCTAAATGTAAATCTGGGCCAACCTCTTAGAAGAGTAAGTAGTCATGTTCAATAAAATTTGTCAACTTGGTCAACCTATCGACAATGACCCAAACGGTCATACTTCCTCAACGTTCGCGGTAACCCAACAACGAAGTCCACAGCGATGCGCTCCTACTTCCATTCTGGTATAACCTTCTCCTGGAGTAGGCCACCAAGCCTCCGGTTCTCATACTTGACCTACTGGTAGTTTAGACATCTCACCACATACTCAACTATAACCCTCTTCATCTGCTGCCACTAATAATGCTGCCTCAGATCGCGATACATCTTCGTAGCCCCTGGATGAATAGAATATCGAGAACTGTGCTCCTCCTCTAGAATTTTTTCCCTCAAGACATCAATATTAAGAACACATAAGCGACCCAAGAGCCATAGGAGACCATCCTTACCGATAGTAACCTTGTTGGCACTACCTTGTAGTACCGTCTCTCTGAGAACCAATCATCGTACTGACGAGCCTTGATCCGCTCAGTAATAAAGACAGATCTATAACGCATGCAAGAACTCAACTGGGCTCTAAAATATTTAACCTCACAAGTCTGTTAGCTAAGGACTGAATGTCCAAAGCCAATGGTCTCTCCTCTCCCAAACGAATTGCCAAACAACCCATACTCTTAGCCTTTCTGCTCAAGGCATCTACAACCACATTTGCGTTTCCTGGATGATAGAGGATGGTGATTTCATAGTCCTTTAGCAACTGAAGCCACCTGCACTACCTCAAATTAAGGTTCCTTTACTTAAACAAATGCTGCAAACTGCTTAAACAGGACACCCCTTAGAGATAAATGCCTCGAGATTTTCAGGGCATGAACTATCGCGGCCAATTCCAAATCATGCACATAGTAATTCTTCTCATGGGGCTTCATCTGACATGAAGCATGTGTAATAACTCACCCCTCCTGTATCAATACACAACCCAAGCCAATGTGTGAAGCATCGAATATATGGTATACATCCCCGAACCGGAGGGCTACACTAGCACTGGTGTAGTAGTCAAAATTGCCTCTAGCTTCTGAAAGCTCACCTCGCAATCATCAAACCATCTGAACAGGGAACCCTTCTGGGTCAAACTAGTCAAGGGAGCTGCAATAAACAAGAAACCCTCCACAAATCGACGATAATAACCTGCTAACTCCAAGAAACTCCTAATCTCAGTAGTAGTGGTGGGACGAGGACAACCCTGGACCACCTCAATCTTCTTTAAATCCACCTTAATACTTCACCTAATACAACAGGCCCCAAGAAAGCCACAGAATCCAACTAGAACTAGCACTTGGAGAACTTAGCATAAAGCTTATGTTCCCGCAATGTCTGAAGCACTAATCTAAAATGCTGCTCATGCTCATCCGTACTATACGAGTAGATCAATATGTCATATATGAAGAAATGAAAAATGAATCAAGATCCCGAGCACTCGATTCATCAAATCCATGAACACCGCCGGGGCATTAGTCAATCTGAAGGACATCACTAAAAACTCATCGTGGCTATATCTAGTCTGAAAAACCATCTTCGGAATATCCGAAGCACGGAGCTTGAGCTGATGATACCCAAATATCAAGTCGATCTTAGAGAACACCCGGTCACCCTGTAACTGGTCGAACAAATCATCAATGCGCGGCAATGGGTATTTATTCTTGATGGTGGCTTTGTTCAACTAGTAGTAATCAATGTACATCCGCATACTCATATCTATCTTCTTCAAGAACAGCACCGGAGTGATCCAAGGCGACAAACTAGGTCCAATGAACCTATTCTCCAGCGACTACTAAAGCTTCTCCTTTAACTCTCTAATCTCCTTGGGAGCCATACGATAAGGCGAAGTAGAAATAGGCTAGGTTTTTGGCACCTAATCAATGCTGAAATTGATATCCCGATCCAGCGGCATACCAGGTAGATCAGCAGGAAAAACATCGAAAAACTCTTGTACCATCGACACTGAATATAACATGGTAGTCTTTATGGTAGTATCCCGTACAAAGTATAAGTAGTCCAAACAACACTTCTTGACCATACATCGAGCCTTTGAGAAAGAAATAACCCAGCTAGAAATACCAACAGATGAACCCCTCCACTCTAATATGGCAACTCAGGAATCACTAAGGTGACAGTCTTGGCATAGGAATCAAGAATGGCACGGTACGGGGACAACTAATCCATGCCTAAGATAACCTTGAAATCAACCATATCAAGCAATAGAAGTTTTTCTCGGGTCTCATACCTACAAAAAGTCACCACACAGGCCTGGTAGACCTGATCCACAATAACAGGATCACCTACTAGCGCGGACACATGTACATGAACACCCAAGGACTCATGGGACACATCTAGATAAGGAGCAAATAGACAGGAAACATAAGAGTAAGTAGACCCTAGATCAAATAATACCGATGCATCCCTACGAGAAACAAAAAATAGTACATGTGATCACTGCATCAAAGGAGATTGCCTCTGGCTTGGCGGGGATAACATAGAATCTAGCCGAAGTGCCATATTACTGACCTCCACCTCTAGGATAACCCCTGGCCACCTGCCCTCCACCTCTGGCCGGGCAGTGTGGTAGCTGGTACGATAAGCATGGGTCGATAGTTCTGCTGCTTGGCCTTGCCCTACAGTCCGGGACAAAACCTCTTCACGTGGCCAAGATCCCCAACATCCACTCAGAACGGTGGACTACTAACCTAAAGTCTGACCTTGATGGCCTGAATACCCACTAGAGGAACTAGATCAGTCAAAGTGGGCCAGCCTAGCGCAACCCAGCCCAAGGAGGGCCACGGGCTAGGACGGGTCGGCCCTTCAATTTTTGTTTAGAATTGTTTTTCTTAATTTCTTTAAATATTTCTTCGTGAAATAGTCTCTTAATCATATGAACGACTTCTATTTTGTTTAGAGTGTACAAAAAATCTTGATATTTGACAAGGAATCTCGTAATTGAAATGCAAATTCTATATCTTTAACTTTTCTTTTTTAATACATGAATATCTTTTTGATATGTTTCTTTCACTTTCCTTATGTTTAGTGATTATTTCAATAAGTTTATATGTTGAGGTTTTTAAATTTAGGTTTAACATCATTTGCTGATTTTATCATTATAGTCTATAAAATTTTAGAATTCATGAAATGTGCTAGTGTTGTCAATTTTCTTTGGGTATTAAAACTTAATTTTATTCTAAACTGAAGAGAAATTTTATTATTAATAACATATTAAAGTAACCAAATTAATAATTGGCCACTTAATTTAATATTTTCTTTTGAAAAAAATTATTACTGGCCACTTAAAATTTTTCAATTTCATTGTTAACTAAGCAAAAGAAAAACTAATCTTGTGATACTACATGCATATCAAAAATCTAAATTCTAGTTGATATGGACGGGTAACTGAGCTATTTAAGGTTAAGGAATAGGGATTATAGTTAATAATTTTTTTAGTTTTTATTTTTTAAACTATTAAATATTTAAATTTAAATTTAAATTTAATTAATTTTTGGCGCATGGGCCGGCCTAGGCCCAGCCTCGGTCAAGCCTCAAGGGCCAGCGGGCTGACTTTGACCTCAGTTTTAAATGGGCTAAAAAAATCCCTACCTAACCCTACCCAAGTAGTGGGCTGGGTAGGGCTGGCCTCACGGGCTAAACCCATTTTGACGGCTCTAAGAGAATCCCTAAATAGCTGGCTAGCAGTAAGTACTCTCTTGAATGGCATTGAAACAGGGTCGTGCTAGGGCACTCCGAGCAGGCGGTGGTGCTGACTACATGGGCATGTTGGCTGACCCTTCAGTAACAGACCTTTCCCCAGGTGCGGTGCCACTTAATCCTCCAAATTGCTCAGGCCGCTTATCCCTTGGTGATAAATCTCTACTGTAGTTGCGGATATGCTCGATCCTGCAAGCTATATCCGCGACCTAAAGAAAAGAACTCCCCATCTCTGCCTCACGATATATAGGAACCTAAATATCAGGGTGCGGACCTAAAATGAACCTCCCCACCCCCATGCGTCTGTGGGGAGTATAATAGCTGCATGGAGAGACAAGTAGGTGAATCTTGCCTCATAATTGGTGGCAGATATGTGACCCTAATAGAGTCGCTCAAACTGACCCGAAGCTTCTCTCTCTCATAAGTGGTATGTACTTCTCCAAGAACAGGTGTGTAAAGTGATCCCAAGTCTAAGGAGGTGAAGGTAAGCCTGCTAAGAAGGTAATCCTGCCACCATATGCGAGCCTTGCCCTCAAGCTGAAAGGTGGTGAAGTCTACCCTGTTTGACTATAATATCCCCATGTTTCGAAGCCTATCCTTGCACTAATCAATGAAATCCTGGGGGTCCTCTAACTGCACTAGTCAATGTATAATTTTCTCCCATTTCCACCAACAAATTCGTGATCAAATCGCAAATTTACCAGAACCCTAGGTTCTTCACAAATCACACAAGTTTTCACAAATTTTCGAAGTTGAATCTACTCATAATCTGCGTATTTAACTTGAAAGTGGGTGGAGTATACTTACCTTGTATTGTAGATGAGAATCTCTCTCTAAAGTGCTCTCAAAATCTCTGAAGACCAAATGAAAATGTGAGGAAAAAGGCCCAAGTCCGGTAATAAAAGCCCTTTTACTAGTCAGAGATGTCGCATTTGGTTCGAAAATCTAGTGGTCGCAAATGCGACAAAAGCATCGCAAATGCGAAATTGGGCAGATCGCAAAAGCGAAGAAAAGGTTCACAAATGCGAATCCTGCCTCACCTAGGTTTCATCGCAAATGCGAAGCCCACCTTGCAAAGGGGAGGTTCGTAAATGCAAACAAAACCTTGCAAATGCGACACCTGAAGCTCCAGAAACAAATTAGAAAAAATTAAAGTTCTTCCAACACTCCGAACGCGTCCGAAACTCACCCGAGCCCCCAGGGATCCACACCAAACATTCACACAAGTCTAAAAATATCATAAGAACTTGTTCGCGCGATGGAAACAATGAAATAACATCTAGAATCATGAATCGGATGCCAAAATTTTGAGACCTTTACTCAAAATTCTGTGTATAAGTCATAAATGGCATAAAGGACTTATTCCCACTTCCAGAATCAATATCCGACCCAGATAACTCTAAATTCTACTCCAAACCAAACCTAAAGAACTTGAAAAACGTTTAACGCGCCAATTGTTATTACTAAGTGCCACAACGCCCCCGGTTCATCCGTATCCTGAACACACACCCAAGTCCAAAATCATTATATTAACCTATTGGGATAGTCAAATCTCGGTTCCGTAGCCGTTTACTCAAAATTTTGACTCAAGTCAAACTTGACCATTGTAGGCCACTATTAAGGAACTAAGTGTTCCGATTTCAACCCGAAACCTTCCAAACCTAAACCAACCATCCCCGCAACTCATAAAGTAGTAAAAGCACATACGGGAAGTTTTATTTAGGGGAACGAGGATCTAGAATGTAAAAAGACCAATCGACTCGTTACAAATAAAGAGGATGAATAAGTACAATTCATTAAAGAAAGATGAATACGAACAAGATATGATAGAAAATCCAATATCCAAAAGGTACAAATAATCTAACAAAATCTCCAACAAATAATTAACATAAGAATGATCAATTACTCACACGATCCAACATAATATAGGAGAACAAAGTATAAAATAAGTAAATACATATAGCAATTAACGACATGAAACAATTAAAGACACGTAACAAGTAAAAGCGTGTCACAAGTAAAGGGATATGACAGATAAAGTCATGTAATGACCAATCATGTAATAAAGGCATGCATGGATCATGTAAAAGTATGTAATAACTCAGACCGAAAATAAACTAGTTCTACCTGTATGGTTTAACCCATGACAACGTATATACACTCCTCACCCTGCATATAAGCCGCCCCAACAAATAAATCATGTAGCAAATAAATCCAATAACATCCTAATTCCCTCAAATCATGGTTAACTTCAATACTTACCCTTTTTCGGAACTAAATTAACCTTTTAACACAGCTTTTTCCTTAGCACTAGCCTTCAAACAACTCAAATCTATAGAGGGTTGCTGAATCTGGATAGTTAATCAGAAGCACAGTTTTACATTTTACATGATTTTAATCTCCCTACAGGCTTTCCTAGGTGCATACCAATGATACCCTAAGTACATGATATCTAGTCGTCAATCAGAAGTGCAAAAACCAGTAAAACCATTTTATACAAGCAATTTGGGTTCATTAGATCCTATGCTGTTTAGATGTGAGGACTAATTTTAGACAATGCAGTAATTTTAAAACCTGAGTGGCATAGGATTGATTTTAAACTCACAAACATAGTGTCCAAAAGGGGTTGCTCTGATGGTAAGCAACCCCCACTTCCAACCGAGAGGTTGTGAGTTCAAGTCTCCCCAAGAGCAAGGTGGGAAGTTCTTGGAGGGAAGGATGCCAGGGGTCTATGTGAAAATAGCCTCTCTACCCCAGGGTAGGGGTAAGGTCTGCATACACACTACCCTCCCCAGACCTCACTAAGTGGGATTATACTGGGTTGTTGTTGTAAACATAGTGTCCAAAAGGGGTCGCTCTGATGGTAAGCAACCCCCACTTCCAACCGAGAGGTTGTGAGTTCAAGTCTCCCCAAGAGCAAGGTGGGAAGTTCTTGGAGGGAAGGATGCCAGGGGTCTATTTGAAAATAGCCTCTCTACCCCAGGGTAGGGGTAAGGTCTGCATACACACTACCCTCCCCAGACCTCACTAAGTGGGATTATACTGGGTTGTTGTTGTAAACATAGTGTCCAAAAAGTATGATTGGTTTTTTAGGCCCTATAATCATGGCCTCTAAGTGCTAAATATGCTGAACCTATTTAGCATGACTCCTAAATGCAGAAATTAATTTTAAACTTATAGGTATGGTATCTAAACGTGCGAGACTGATTCTAACCTATAGGCATGTTATCTAGAATGCAAATAGTCAAAAATCACAACGATATGATTTCTGATTGCAGAAGTGGATTTGAACCCTATAGACATGATCTCTATAATGCATACAAGTGATGAACATTGCAATGTCCTATAGACATGGTTTCTAGGAATGTAAACATCGATTTTAAATCATATAGACATTATATCTACCCATTCCCCATCAAAATGTGTAAGATAATCCCTCCCCATTTTACTAATTTCCCCAATATCTATTTACAAAGTAAATATATTACAGATCAAGTGTAAAAGTGAATTACATAAACGATAACAATATATTATAGTGAGCCTGAACATGCCCAAAACAAAACCTAGGAAACCAAGCCTTCAAACAGTCTCAAATGCCACATCTCATAGTGTAAGAGGGCTACCCTGATGTATCAAAGTTCCCAAGGGCCTCAGGGACCCAGGGCAGTGCTCACACCAAGGTCTTCTTAGAATCATCAGCTTGTGCAGTATGGAGCAGCCAACACCAATATGTCAAAGTTCAGAAGAGCCTCATGGACTCCAAAGCAATGCTCACACTGGAGGGGCAGGAGCCTAAGTGTTCTAGGATTTGAAGTGGATAGTGCTTTATAAGAGTAGTTTTGAGAAAAATAGTTTTTCTAGACTCTTCAGGAAATAAGGAGCAAACAGGGTCACTCTTGGAACTTAGGCAAAGATTTCAGTAAACATCATTTAGAAACAAATATCTTAGTTTATTGGCTGCTAAGAAGTGACCAAACACAAAACCAAGGCATACCGAGGATCAAAAAGGCCACATATAAAGGATAGCTGGGATTTGGGAGCAAGGTATCCAGATAGGGATAACATGCTTAGTAGGGGAGTAAACAAGACATAGATCTAACTTTAGACATAAGTGAACATGCAACCTTGCTAAAAGCAGAACCCCTAGTTCTAATTAAAAAAACAGAGGTCAATATGCTTTATAGTAAACACATTTATTGGACAAGAGTAGACATAAACACATAGATTGAATAATAATAGACATGCTATTGAATACATAGAAGTAGCCACATAGATTGGACAGAGGTAGTCAAGCTAACCACATATGCATTGAACAGAAGAAAGTATGCTGGTAAATACACAAATTCAAACAGAAGTAACACGCTGATGAACACACAGATTTAAACAGAAGTAGCATGCTGACAAACACTCAAATTTAAACAGAATTGGCATGTTGATTTGCTCATAGATTTAAGCAAAAGTGGCATGCTGATAAACACAAATTATATATATATATATATATATATAT